>ML439087.1:3915-31967 GCA_005239525.1 Nicotiana knightiana
AAATGATCAAGTTACATTTTTTGGCATTTTATGGAAATTAAATTGGAATTCCTCCAGTCATGCCTGTATTATCGCCTGCCATGGTCCAGGCCGGACGCCTTGGTACGGAGCCGGTACCGGATCGCATGATATTTGTCCCGGACAGCAAATATGACCCAAGGAACCATAACCAAGGCTTCGAAATGATCAAGTTAATTTTTTTGGCATTTTATGGCAATTAAATTGGAATTCCGCCAGTCGTGCCTGTATTATCGCCTGCCATGGTCCAGGCCGGATACCGTGGTACGGAGCCGGTACCGGATCGCATGATATTTTTTCGAGACATCAAGTACGACCTTAGGAACCATAACAACCGCTTCGAAATGATCAAATTACATTTTTGGGCATTTTATGAAAATGAAACTGGAATTTCGCTAGTCGTGCCTATATTATCGCTAGCCATAGTCCAAGCCGAACGCCTTGGTATGGTGCCGCTACCAGATAGCATGATATTTGTCCAAGATATCAAATACGGCCCAAGGAACCATAACCAACGCTTCGAAATGATTAAGTTACATTTTTTGGCATTTTATGGCAAGTAAACTGGAATTTCGCCAGTCGTGCCTGTATTATCGCCTGCCATGGTCCAGGCCAGACACCTTGGTATTGAGCCGGTACTCGATCGCATGATATTTCTCTGGGACATCATATACGACACAAGGAACCATAACCAACGCTTCGAAATGATCAAGTTACATTTTTTAGCATTTTATAGCAATTAAACTAGAATTCTACCAGTCGTGCATGTATTATCGCCTGCCATGGTCCAGGCCTGACAGCTTGGTACGGTGTCGGTACCGGATCGCATGACATTTTTCTGGGACAGCAAATACGACCCAAGGAACCATAACAAACGCTTCGAAATAATCAACTTACATTTTTTGGCATTCTATGGCAATTAAACTGGAATTCCTCCAGTCGTGCCTATATTATTTTCTGCCATGGTTCAGGCCAGACGCCTTGGTATGGAGCCGGTACCAGATCACATTATATGTTTCCGGGACATCAAATACGACCCAAAAAACCATAACCACTGCTTCAAAAAGATCAAGTTACATTTTATGGCATTTTATGGAAATTAAACTGGAATTCCGCCAGTCGTGCCTATATTATCGCCTGCCATGGTCCAGGTTAGACGCCTTGGTACGGAGCCGGTACTGGATCGCATGATATTTTTTTCGGACATAAAATACGACCCAAGGAACCATAACCAGCGCTTGGAAATGATCAAGTTACATTTTTTGACATTTTATGGCAATTAAACTGGAATTCCGCTAGTCGTGCCTGTATTATCGCCTGCCATGGTCTAGGCCAGACGCCTTGGTACAGAGTCGGTATCGGATTGCATGATATTTGTACGGAACATCAAATACGACCCAAGGAACCATAACCAATGCTTCGAAATAGTGAAGTTACATTTTTTTTATCATTTTATGGAAATTGAATGTGATTTCCGCCAGTCGTGCTTGTATTATCGCCTGTCATGGTCCTGGCCGTACGCCTTTGTACGGAGCCGGTACCGGATCGCATGATATTTGTCCGGGACATCAAATACGACCTTAGGAACCATAACCAACGCTTGGAAATGATCAAGTTACATTTTTTGGCATTTTATGGAAATTAAATTGGAATTCCGCCAGTCGTGCCTGTATTATCGCCTTCCATTTTCTAGGCCGGATGCCTTGGTGCAGAGTCGATACTGAATCGCATGATATTTCTTCGCTGACATCAAATACGACCCAAGGAACCATAACCAACGATTCGAAATGATCAAGTTACATTTTTTGGCATATTATGACAATGAAACTGGAATTCTGCTAGTCGTGCCTATATAATTGCCTGCCATGGTCCAGGCCGGACACCTTGGTACGGAGCCAGTACCGGATCACATGATATTTGTCTAAGACATCAAATACAACCCAAGGAACCATAACCAATGCTTTGAAATGATCAAGTTACATTTTTTTGGCATATTATGACAATGAAACTGGAATTCTGCTAGTCGTGCCTGTATTATCGCCTGCCATGGTCCAGGCTGGACGGCTAGGTACGGTGCCGGTATCGGATCGCCTGATATTTGTCCTGGACAGCAAATACGACCCAAGGAACCATAACGAATGCTTTGAAATGATCAAGTTACATTTTTTTGGCATTTTATGGCAATTAAACTGGAATTCCGCCAGTCGTGCCTGTATTATCGCCTGTCATGGTCCACGCCAGACGCCTTGGTATGGATCCGATATTGGATCTCATGATATTTGTTTGGGACATCAAATACGATCCAAGGAACCATAACCAGCACTTCGAAATGATCAAGTTACATTTTTTGGCATTTTATGACGATTAAACAGGAATTTCGCTAATCGTGCCTGTATTATCGCCTGCCATGGTCTAGGCCGGATGCCTTGGTACAGAGCTGGTATGGATTGAATGATATTTTTACGGGACATCAAATACGACCCAAGGAACCATAACCAACTCTTCTAAATGATCAAGTTACTTTTGTGGCATTTAATGGCTATTAAACTGGAATTCCGCCAATCGTGCATGTATTATTGCCTGCCATGGTCCAGGCCGGACGCCTTGGTACGGAGCCGGTACCCGATCATATGATATTTCTCTGGGACATCGAATAGGACCCAATGAACCATAACCAACACTTTGAAATGATCAATTTACATTTTTTCGCATTTTATGGAAATTAAACTAGAATTCCGCCAGTCGTCCCTATATTATCGCCATCCATGGTCCAAGCCAGACGCCTTGGTATGGAGCCGGTACCGGATCGCATGATATTTGTCTGGGACATCAAATACGACCTTAGGAACCATAACCAATGCTTCGAAATGATCAAGTTATATTTTTTGGTATTTTATCGCAATAAAATTAGAATTCCGCAAGTCGTGCCTGTATTATCGCCTGCCATGGTCCAGGCTGGACGCCTTGGCACTGAGCCAGTACCCGATCACATGATATTTCTTTGCTGACATTAAATACGACCCAAGGAACCATAACCAACGATTCGAAATGATCAAGTTACATTTTTTGGCATTTTATGGCAATTAAATTGTAATTCCGCCAGTCGTGCCTGTATTATCGCCAGCCATGGTCCAGGCCGGATGCGTTGGTATGGAGCCGGTACCAGATCATATTATATTTGTCCGGAACATCAAATACGATCTTAGGAACCATAACCAATGCTTCGAAATGATCAAGTTAAATGTTTTGGCATTTTATGGTAATTAAACTGGAATTCCGCCAATCGTGCCTGCATTATCGCCTGCCATGGTCGAGGCCGGATGCATTGGTATGAAACCGGTACCGAATCGCATGATATTTGTCTGGGACATTAAATACTTCCTTAGGAACCATAACCAATGCTTCAAAATGATCAAGTTATATTTTTTGGCATTTTATGTCAATTACAATGGAATTCTGCTAGTCGTGCATGCATTATCGCCTGCCATGGTCCAGGCTGGACGCCTTGGTACAGAACCGGTACCGGATCCCATGATATTTGTCAGGGACATCAAATATGACCCAAGGAACCATAACCAACACTTCGAAATTATCAAGCTATATTTTTTTGAATTTTATGGCAATTAAACTGGAATTCCGCCAGTCGTGCCTATATTATAATCTGCCATGGTCCAGACCGGACACCTTGGTACGGAGCCGGTACCGGATCGCATGATATTTGTCCGGGATAGAAAATATGACCCAAGAAACCATAACCAACACTTCAAAATAATCAATTTACATTTTTTGGCATTTTATGGCAATTAAACTGGAATTCCGCCAGTCGTGCGTGTATGACAGTACCGGATCGCATGATATTTGTCCGGGACATCAAATACGACCAAAGGAACCCCAACCAATGCTTTGAAATGATCAATTTACTTTTTTGGCATTTTATGGCAATTAAACTGGAATTCTGCCAGTCGTGCCTGTATTAGCGCCTACCATGGTCCAGGCTGGACGCCTTGGTACGGAGCTGATACCGTATTTCATGATATATGTCAAGGACAAAAAATACTACCCAAGGAACCATAACCAACGCTTCGAAATGATCAAGTTACATTTTTTGGCATTTTATGGCAATTAAACTGGAATTCCGCCAGTCGTTCCTGTATTATCGCCTGTCATGGTCCAGGCCAGATGCCTTGGTACGGAGCCGGTACAGGATCGTATGTTTCTTGTCTGGGATAGCTAATATGACCCAAGGAACCATAACATACGCTTCGGAATGATTAAGTTACATTTTTTGGCATTTTATGTCAATTAAATTTGAATTCCGCGAGTCGTGCCTCTATTATCGCCTTCCATGGTCTAGGTCAGACGCCTTGGAAATTAATCAGGAATTTCGCCAGTCGTGCATGTAATATCGCCCGCCATGGTCCAGGCTGGACGCCTTGGTACGGAGCCGGTATCAGATCGCATGATAATTGTCCGGGACATCAAATACGACCCAGGGAACCATAACCAACGCTTCGAAATGATCAAGTTACATTTTTGGCATTTTATGGCAATTAAACTTGAATTCGACTAGTCGTGCATGTAATATCGCCCGCCATGGTCCAGGCCGGACGCCTTTTTATGGAGCCAGTACCGGATCGCATGATATTTGTCCGGGACATCAAATACGACCCAAGGAACCATAACCAATACTTCGAAATGATCAAGTTACATTATCTGTCATTGTATGAAAATTAAACTAGAATTCCGCAAGTCGTGCATGTATTATCGCTTGCCATGGTCCAGGCTGAACGCCTTGGTACAGAGCCGGCACCGGATCGTATGATATTTGTCCGGGACATCAAATATGACCCAAGGAACCATAACCAATGCTTCGAAATGATCAAGTTATATTTTTTTGAATTTTATGGCAAATTAAACTGGAATTCCGCCAGTCGTGCCTGTATTATCGCCTGCCATAGTCCACACCGGACGCCTTGGTACGGAGCCAGTACCGGATCACATGATATTTGTCCGGGACATCAAATACAACACAAGTAACCACAACCAATGCTTGTAAATGATCAAGTTGCATTTTTATGCAATTTATGGCAATTAAACTAGAATTCCGCCAGTTGTGCAAGTATTATCCCCTGCCATGGTCCAAGCCGGACGCCTTAGTACGGAGCCGGTACCGGATAGCATGATTTTTTTCCGGGACATCAAATACGACCCAAGGAACCAAAAAACACACTTCAAAATGATCAAGTTACATTTTTTGGCAATTTATGGCAATTAAACTGGAATTCCGCCAGTCGTGCATGTATTATTGCCTGCCATGGTCCAGGCCGGACGCCTTGGTAAGGAGACAGTACCGGATCGCATGATATTACTCCGGGACATGAAATACGACCCAAGGAACCATAACCAATGCTTCAAAATGATCAAGTTACATTTCTTGGTCTTTTATGGCAATTAAACTGGAATTCTGCCAGTCGTGCCTGTATTATCGCGTGCCATGGTCCAGGCGAGACGCCTTGGTATGGAGTCGGTAGCGGATCGCATGATGTTTTTCCGGGATATCAAATACGACCGAAGGAACCATAAAAAACGCTTCGAAATAATCAAGTTACATTTTTTGGCATTTTATGGCAATTAAACTGGAATTCCGCCAGTTGTGCATATATTATCGCCTGCCATGGTCCGGCCGGACACCTTGGTACGGAGCATGTACCGGATCACATGATATTTCTCTGGGACATGAAATACAGCCCAAGGAACCATAACCAATGCTTCAAAATGATCAAGTTACATTTCTTTGTCTTTTATGGCAATTAAACTGGAATTCCGCCAGTTGTGCATATATTATCGCCTGCCATGGTCCGGCCGGACACCTTGGTACGGAGCATGTACCGGATCACATGATATTTCTCTGGGACATGAAATACAACCCAAGGAACCATAACCAATGCTTCAAAATGATCAAGTTACATTTCTTTGTCTTTTATGGCAATTAAACTTGAATTCTGCCAGTCGTGCCTGTATTATCGCCTGCCATGGTCCAGGCCAGACGCCTTTGTATGGAGGCGGTACCGGATCGCGTGATATTTTTCTAGGACAGAAAATACGACCCAAGGAACCATAACCAACGATTCGAAATGATAAAGTTACATTTTTTGGTTTTTTATTGCAATTAAACTAGAATTTCGCGAATCGTGCCTGTATTATTTCCTGCCATGGTTCAGGCAGGACGCCTTGGTACGGAGCCGGTACCGGATCGCATGATATTTTTCCGGGACATAAAATACGATCCAAGGAACAATAATCAATGCTTCGAAATGACCAAGTTACATTTTTTGTCATTTTATGGCAATTAAATTGGAATTCCACCAGTCGTGCCTGTATTATCGCCTGCCATGGTCCAGGCCAGTCGCCTTGGTATGGAGCCGGTAGCGGATCGCATGATGTTTTTCCGGGACATCAAATACGACCCAAGGAACCATAAAAACGCTTTGAAATGATCAAGTTACTTTTTTTGGCAATTTATGGCAATTAAACGGGAATTCCGCCAGTCGTGCCTGTATTATCCCCTGCCATGGTCCAGGCCAGACGCCTTGGTATGGAGCCGGTATCGGATAGCTTGATATTTTTTCGGGACATCAAATACGACCCAAGGAACCATAACACATGCTTTGAAATGATCAAATTTTATTTTTTGGCAATTTATGGCAATTAAACGGGAATTCCGCCAGTCGTGCATGTATTATCGCCTGCCATGGTCCAGTCCAGACGCCTTTGTATGGATCCGGTACCGGATCACATGATATTTTTCCGAGACATAAAATACGACCCAAGGAACCATAACCAACGCTTCGAAATAATCAAGTTACATTTTTTGGTATTTTATGGCAATTAAATTGGAATTTCGCAAGTCGTGCATGTATTATTGCCTGCCATGGTTCAGGCCGGAAGCCTTGGTATGGAGCCGGTACCGGGTCGGATGATATTTGTACGGGACATCAAATACGATCCAAGGAACCATAACTAACGCTTCGAAAAGATCAAGTTACATTTTTAGGCATTTTATGGAAATTAAATTTGAATTCCTTGAGTCGTGCATGTATTATCACCTACCATGGTCCAGGCGAGACGCCTTGGTACGGAGCCAGTACCGGATTGCATGATATTTGTCCGGGACATCAAATAAGACCTTAGGAACCATAACCAACGCTTCGAAATGATCAAGTTACATTGTTTGGAATTTTATGGAAATTAAACTGGAATTCCACCAGTCGTGCTTGTATTATCGCCTACCATGGTCCAGACCGGACGCCTTGGTATGGAGCCGGTACCGAATCATATGATATTTGTCCGGGACTTCAAATATGACCTTAGGAACCATAACCAGCGCTTCGAAATGATCAATTTACAATTTTTGGCATTTTATGTCAATTAAACTGGAATTCTGCCAGTCGTGCTTGTATTATCGCCTGCCATGGTCCAGACCGGACGCCTTGGTACGGATCCAGTACCGGATCTCATGATATTTGTCCGGGACATCAAATACGAGCCAAGTAACCACAACTAACGCTTTGAAAGGATCAAGTAACATTTTCTGGCATTTTATTGCAATTAAACTGGAATTCTGCCAGTCGTGCATGTATTATCCCCTGCCATGGTCCAGGCCGGATGCCTTGGTACGGAGCCGATACCGGATAGCACGATATTTGTATGGGACCTCAAGTACAACCTAAGGAACCATAACACACGCTTCGAAATGATCAAGTTACATTTTTTGGCAATTTATGGAAATTAAACTGGAATTCCGCCAGTCGTGCATGTATTATTGCCTTCCATGGTGCAGGCCGGACGCCTTGGTACAGAGCCGGTACCCAATCATATGATATTTCTCCGGCACATCAAATACGACCCAATGAACCGCAACCAACGCTTCAAAATGATCAAGTTACCTTTCTTGTCCTTTTATGGCAATTAAACTGGAATTCTGCCAGTCGTGCCTGTATTATCGCCTGCCATGGTTTAGGCCAGACGCCTTGGTATGGAGCCGGTACCAGATCGCATGATATTTTTCCGATACAGAAAATACGATCCAAGCAACCATAACCAAGGCTTCGAAATGATCAAGTTACGTTTTTTGGAATTTTAGGGACATTAAATTGGTATTCCGCCAGTCGTGCCTGTATTATCGCCTGCCATGGTCCAGGTCGGACGCCTTGGTACAGAGCCGGTACCAGATCGCATGATATTTGTCCGGGACATAAAATATGACCTTAAGAACCATAACCAACTCTTCAAAATGATCAAGTTATATTTTTTGGCATTTTATGGCAATTAAACTGGAATTTCGCCAACAGTGCCTGTATTATCGCCTGCCATGGTCCAGGCCGGACGCATTACGGAGCCGGTACTGGATCACATGATATTTGTCCGGGACTTCAAATACGACCAAAGTAACCATAACCAATGCTTCGAAATGATCAAGTTACATTTTCTGGCATTTTATGGCAATTAAACTGGAATTCCGCCAGTCGTGCATGTATTATCCCATGCCATGGTCCAGGCTACACGCCTTGGTACGGAGCCGGTACCGGATCGCATGATATTTTTCTGGGACATCAAATATTACCCAAGGAACCATAAAAACGCTTCGAAATGATAGAGTTATATTGTTTTGAATTTTATGGCAATTAAACTGGAATTCCGCCAGTCGTGCCTATATTATCACCTGCCATGGTCCAGACCGGACGCCTTGGTGCGAAGCCGGTACCGCATCGCATGATATTTTTCCGGGACAGAAAATACGACCCAAGGAACCATAACCAACACTTCGAAATGATCAAGTTATATTTTTTGGTATTTTATGAAATTTAAACTGGAATTTCGCCAATCGTGCCTGTATTATCGCCATCCATGGTCTAGGCCGGACGCCTTGGTATGGATCGTGTACCGGATCGCATGGTATTTCTCCAAGAAATCAAATATGACCCAAGGAACCATAACCAACGCTTTAAAATGATTAATTTACATTTTTTGGCATTTTATAGCAATTAAACTGGAATTCCGCTAGTCGTGCCTGTATTATCGCCTGTCATGGTCCAGACCGGCCGCCTTGGTACGGAGCCAGTATCGGACCGCATGATATTTGTCCGGGACATCAAATACAACCCAAGGAACCACAACCAAAGATTNGCGAAGCCGGTACCGCATCGCATGATATTTTTCCGGGACAGAAAATACGACCCAAGGAACCATAACCAACACTTCGAAATGATCAAGTTATATTTTTTGGTATTTTATGAAATTTAAACTGGAATTTCGCCAATCGTGCCTGTATTATCGCCATCCATGGTCTAGGCCGGACGCCTTGGTACGGAGCCAGTATCGGACCGCATGATATTTGTCCGGGACATCAAATACAACCCAAGGAACCACAACCAAAGATTTTAAATGATCAAGTTACATTTTTTGGCATTTTATGGCAATTAAATTTGAATTCCGCCAGTCGTGCATGTATTATCCCCTGCCATTGTCCAGGCCGGACGCCTTGGTACGGAGCCGGTACCGGATAGCACGATATTTTTCCGGGACATCAAATAAGACCCAAGGAACCATAAAACACCCTTCGAAATGATCAAGTTACATTTTTTGGCAATTTATGGAAATTAAACTGGAATTCCGCCAGTCGTGCATATATTATCGCCTGCCATGGTCCAGGCCGGACACCTTGGTACGGAGCCAGTACCGGATCGCATGATATTTCTCCGGGACGTCAAATACGACCCAAGGAACCATTATCAACACTTCAAAATGATCAAGTTACATTTCTTGTCCTTTCATGGCAATTAAACTGAAATTCTGCCAGTCGTGCCTGTATTATCGTCTGCTATGGTCCAGGGCAGACGCCTTTGTACGGAGCCGGTACCGTATCGCATGATTTTTTTCAGGGACAGAAAATACGACCCAAGGAACCATAACTAACGCTTCGAAATGATCAAGACACATTTTTTGGAATTTTATGGAAATTAAATCTGAATTCCTTGAGTCGTGCCTGTATTATCGCCTGCCATGGTCCAGGCCAGACGCCTTGGTACGAAGCCGGTACCGGATCGCATGATATTTTTCTGAGACATCAAATACGACCTTAGGAACCATAACCAACGCTTCACGAAAAAAATGATCAAGTTACATTTTTTGGTATTTTATGGCAATAAAACGTGAATTCCACTAGTCATGCCTGTATTACCGCCTGCCATGGTCCAGGTCGGACGCCTTGGTACTAAGCCGGTACCCGATTACATGATATTTCTCCGGGACATCAAATACGACCCAAGGAACCATAACACACGCTTCAAAATGATCAAGTTACATTTTTTGGCAATTTATGGCAATTAAACTGCAATTCCGCCAGTCATGCATGTATTATTGCCTGCCATGGTCCAGGCCGGACGCCTTCGTACGGAGCTGGTACTGGATCGCATGATATTTCTCCAGTACATCAAATACGACCCAAGGATCCATAACACACGCTTCAAAATGATCAAGTTACATTTCTTGGCCTTTTATGGCAATTAAACTGGAATTCTGCCAGTCGTGCCTGTATTATCGCCTGCCATGGTCCAAGGCCAGACGCCTTTTTACGGAGCCGATACCGGATCACATGATATTATTCCGGGACAGAAAATACGACCCAAGGAACCATAACCAACGCTTCCAAATTATCAAGTTACATTTTTTGGCAATTTATGGCAATTAAACTGGAATTCCGCGAGTCATGCATGTATTATTGCCTGCCATGGTCCAGGCCGGACGCCTTCGTACGGAGTTGGTACTGGATTGCATGATATTTCTCCGGTACATCAAATACGACCCAAGTATCCATAACACACGCTTCAAAATGATCAAGTTACATTTCTTGGCCTTTTATGGCAATTAAACTGGAATTTTGCCAGTCGTGCCTATATTATCGCCTGCCATGGTCCAGGCCAGACGCCTTTTTACGGAGCCGATACCGGATCACATGATATTTTTCCGGGACAGAAAATACGACCCAAGGAACCATAACCAACGCTTCCAAATTATCAAGTTACAGTTTTTGGTATTTCATGGCAATTAAACTGGAATTTCGCAAGTCGTGCATGTATTATTTCCTGCCATGGTTCAGGCCGGACACCTTGGTACGGAGCCGGTACCGGATCGCATGTTCTTTGTCCGGGACATCAAATAAGACCCAAGGAACCATAACCAATGTTTCGAAATGATCAAGTTACATTTTTTTGCATTTTATGGAAATTAAATTTGAATTCCGCCAGTCATGCCTGTATTATCGCCTGGCAGGGTCCAAGCCGGACACCTTGGTACGGAGCCGGTACCGGATCGCATGATATTTGTCCCGGACAGCAAATACGACCCAAGGAACCATAACCAAGGCTTCGAAATGATCAAGTTACATTTTTTGGCATTTTATGTCAATTAAACTGGAATTTTGCAAGTCGTGCCTGTATTATCGCCTGCCATGGTCCAGGCCGAATGTCTCGGTACGGAGACGGTACCGAATCGCATGATATTTGTCTGGGCCATTAAATACGACCTTAGGAACCATAACCAACACGTCAAAATGATCAAGTTACATTTTTTGGAAATGAAACTGGAATTTCGCCAGTCGTGCCTGTATTATCGCCTGCCATGGTCTAGGCCGGACGCCTTGGTACGAAGTCGGTACCAAATAGCATGATATTTGTATGGGACATCAAATAGGACCCAAGGAACTATAACCAATGCTTTGAAATGATCAAGTTACAGTTTTCGGCATATTATGGCAATTAAACTGGAATTCCGCCAGTCGTGCCTGTATTATCGCCTACCATGGTCCAGGCCGAATGCCTCAATACGGAGCCGGTACCGAATGGCATGATATTTGTCTGGAACATTAAATACGACCTTAGGAACCATAACCAACACGTCGAAATGATCAAGTTACATTTTTTGGAAATGAAACTGGAATTTCGCCAGTCGTGCCTGTATTATCGCCTGCCATGGTCTAGGCCGGACGCCTTGGTACGAAGTCGGTACCAGATAGCATGATATTTGTATGGGACATCAAATAGGACCCAAGGAACTATAACCAATGCTTCGAAATGATTAAGTTACAGTTTTTGGCATATTATGGCAATTAAACTGGAATTCCGCCAGTCGTGCCTGTATTATCGCCTACCATGGTCCATGCCAGACGCCTTGGTATGGAGCCGGTACCGGAACGCATGATATTTCTCCGAGAAATCAAATACGACCTTAGGAACCATAACTAATGGTTTGAAATGATCAAGTTACATTTTATGGAATTTTATGACAATGAAACTAGAATTCCGCCAGTCGTCCCTATATTAACGCCTGCCATGGTCTAGGCCGGATGCCTTGGTACGGAGCTGGTATCGGATAGAATGATATTTATCCGGGACACCAAATACGATCCAAGGAACCATAACCAACACTTCCAAAATGATCAAGTTACATTTTTGGCATTTTGTAGTAATTAAATCGAAATTCCGCCAGTCGTGCCTGTATTATCGCCTGCCATGGTTCAGGCTGGACGTCTTGGTATGAAGCCGGTACCGGATCACATGATATTTGTCAGAGAAACAAATTCGAACCAAGGAACCATAACCAGTGCTTCGAAATGATCAAGTTACATTTTTTGCATTTTATGGCTATTAAACTGGAATTCCTCCAGTCGTGCCTGTATTATCGCCTGCCATGGTCCAGGCCGGACTTCTTGGTACGTAGCCGGTACTGGATCACATGATATTTATACGGTACATCAAATACGACCCAAGGGAAAACGACCAACGCTTCGAAATGATCAAGTTAAATGTTTTGGCATTTTATGGCAATTAAACTGGAATTACGCCAGTCGTGCCTTTATTATCGCCTGCCATGGTCCAGGCCAGACGCCTTGGTACGGAGCCGGTACCGGATCGCATGATATTTTTTTGGGACATTAAATATGACCCAACGAACCATAACACATGCTTCGAAATAATCAAGTTACATTTTTTGGGATTTTATGGAAATTAAACTGGAATTCCCCTAATCACGCCTATATTATCGCCTGACATGGTCTAAGCCGGACGCCTTGGTAAATAGCGGGTACCGGATAGGGTGATATTTGTCCGAGACATCAAATATGATCCAAGGAACCATAACCAACGCTTCGAAATGATCAAGTTACATTTTTTGGCATTTTATGGCAATTAAAATGGAATTCCGCCAGTCGTGCCTGTATTATAGCCTGCCATGGTCCATGCAAGACGCCTTGGTATGAAGCCGGTACCAGAACGCATGATATTTCTCTGGGACATCAAGTACGACCTTAGTAACCATAACCAACGCTTCGATATTATCAAGTTACATTTTTTGGAATTTTATTATAATGAAATAGGAATTCCGCTAGTCGTGGATGTATTAACGCCTGCCATGGTCCAGGCCGGATGCCTTGGTACGAAGCCGATATCGGATCGCATGATATTTTTCCAGGATGTCAAATACGACCCAAAGAACCATAACCAACACTTCGAAATGATCAAGTTACATTTTTTTGCCTCTTATAGTAATTAAACAAAAATTCCGCCAGTCGTGCCTGTATTATCGCCTGCCATGGTCCAAGCTGGACGTCTTGGTACGGAGACGGTATCGGATCGCATGATATTTTTCCGAGAAATCAAATACTGGAATTCCGCTAGTCGTGCTTGTATTATCGTCTGCCATGGTCCAGGCCAGACTCCTCGGTATAGAGCTGGTACCGAATCGCTTAATATTTGTCCGTGACATCAAATACGACCTTAGGAACCATAACCAACGCTTCGAAATGATCAAATTACATTTTTTTGTAATGAAACTGGAATTTTGCTAGTCGTGCCTGTATTATCGCCTGCCATGGTCCAGGCCGGACGCCTTGGTACAGAGCCGGTATCGGATAGAATGATATTTATCCGGGACATCAAATACGACCCAAGGAACCATAAAAAATGCTTTGAAATGATCAAGTTACATTTTTTGTCATTTTATGGATATTAAACTGGAATTCCGCCGGTCGTGCTTGTATTATCGCCTGCCATGGTCCAGGTCGGATGCCTTGGTACGAAGCCGATTCTGGATCGCATGATATTTGTTCGGGAAAGAAAATACAACCCAAGGAGCCATAACCCACCCTTCGAAATGATCAAATTACATTTTTTGGCATTTTATGGTAATTAAACTGGAATTCCGCCAGTCGTGCCTGTATTATTGCCTACCATGGTTAAGGCCAGACGGCTTGGTACGGAGCCGGTACCTGATCTCATGATATTATTCCGGGACATCAAATACGATCCAAGGAACCATAACCAACACTTCTAAACGATCAAGTTACATTTTTTGGCATTTTGTAGTAATTAAATCGAAATTCTGCCAGTCGTGCCTGTATTATCGCCTGCCATGGTCTAGGCTAGACGTCTTGGAATGAAATCGGTACCGGATCGCATGATATTTGTACGAGAAAACAAATTCGACCCAAGGAACCATAATCAGTGCTTCGAAATGATCAAGTTACATTTTTTTGCATTTTATGGCAATTAAACTGGAATTCCTCCAGTCGTGCCTGTATTATCGCTTGCCATGGTCCAGGCCGGACGCCTTGGTACGGAGCCGGTACCGGATCACATGATATTGTTCCGGACAGCAAATACGACCCAAGGAACCATAACCAAGGCTTCAAAACGATCAAGTTACATTTTTTTGCATTTTATGGCAATTAACTTGGAATTCCGCCAGTCGTGCCTGTATTATCGCCTGCCATGGTCCAGGCCGGACGCCTTGGTACGGAGCCGGTACCGGATAGAATTATATTTATCCGAGACATCAAATACGACCCAAGGAACCATAACCAACGCTTAGAAATGATCAAGTTACATTTTTTGGCATTTTATGGCAATTAAACTGGAATTCCGCCAGTCGTGCCTGTATTATCGCCTGCCATGGTCCAGACCGGACGCCTTGGTAAGGAGCCGGTACGGGATCACATGATATTTCTCCGGGACATCAAATACGACCCAAGGAACCATAACCAACGCTTCGAAATGATCAAATTACATTTTTTGGCATTTTATGATAATTAAACTGGAATTCCGCCAGTCGTACCTGTATTATTGCCTACCATGGTTCAGGCCAGACGCCTTGGTACGGAGCCGGTACCAGATCTCATGATATTTCTCCGGGACATCATATATGACCCAAGGAACCATAGCCAACGCTTCGAAATGATCAAGTTACATTTTTTGGCATTTTATGGCAATTAACCTGGAATTCCGCCAGTCGTGCCTGTATTATCGCCTGCCATGGTCCAGGCCGGACGCCTTGGTACGGAGCCGGTACCGGATAGAATTATATTTATCCGGGACATCAAATATGACCCAAGGAACCATAACCAACGCTTCAAAATTATCAAGTTACATTTTTCTGCATTTTATGGATATTAAACTGGAATTTCACCGGTCATGCTTGTATTATCGCCTGCCTTGGTCCAGGTCAGACGCCTTGGTACGGATCTGGTTCTGGATCGCATGATATTTTTTCAAGAAAGCAAATACAACCCAAGGAACCATAACCAACCCTTCGAAATGATCAAATTACATTTTTTGGAATTTTATGATAATTAAACTGGAATTCCGCCAGTCGTACCTTTATTATTGCCTACCATGGTTCAGGCCAGACGCTTTGGTACGGAGCCGATACCAGATCTCATGATATTTTTCGGGGACATCAAATATGACCCAAGGAACCATAACCAACGCTTCGAAATGATCATGTTACATTTTTTGGCATTTTATAGTAATTAAACCGAAATTCCGCCAGTCGTGCCTGTATTATTGCCTGCCATGGTCCAGGCTGGACGCCTTGGTATGAAGCCGGTACCGGATCGCGTGATATTTATCCGAGACATCAAATACGACCCAAGGAACCATAACCAGTGCTTCGAAATGATCAAGTTACATTTTTTGCATTTTATGGCAATTAAACTAGAATTCCGCCAGCCGTGCCTGTATTATCGCCTGCCATGGTCCAGGCCGGACTCCTTGGTACGGAGCCGGTACCGGATCACATGATATTTGTAACGTACATAAAATACGACCCAAGGAACAACAACCAACGCTTCGAAATGATCAAGTTACAATTTTTTGGCATTTTATAGTAATTAAACTGAAATTCTGCCAGTCGTGCTTGTGTTATCGCCTGCCATGGTCCAGGCCGGATGCCTTGGTACGGAACTGGTACCGGATAGCATGATATTTGTCCGGGACATTAAATATCACCCAAGGAACCATAACACACACCCTTCGAAATGATCAAGTTACATTTTTGGCATTTTATGGCAATTAAACTGGAATTCCGCCAGTCGTGCATGTATTATCTCCTACCATGGTCCAGGTCGGACGCCTTGGTACGGAGCCAGTACGGGAATGCATGATATTTGTCCGGGACATCAGATACGACTCAAGGAACCATAACCACCACTTAGAAATGATCAAGTTACATTTTTTGGCATTTTATGGCAGTTAAACTGGAATTTCGCTAGTCGTGTATGTATTATCGTCTGCCATGGTCCAGGATGGACGTCTCGGTATGGAGCCGGTACCAGATCGCATAATATTTTTCCGAGACATCAAATACGACCCAAGGAACCATAAACAACGCTTCAAAATGATAAAGTTTCATTTTTTGGGATTTTATAATAATTAAATCGAAATTCCGCTAGTCGTGCCTGTATTATCGTTTTCCATGGTCCAGGCTAGACGTCTTGGTATGGAGCCGGTACCAGATTGCATGATATTTGTCCGAGACATCAAATACGACCCAAGGAACCATAACCAGTGCTTCAAAATGATCAAGTTACATCTTTTGGTATTTTATGGCAATTTAACTGAAATTCCGCCAGTCGTGACTGTATTATCGCCTACCGTGGTCCAGGCTGGACATCTTGGTACGGAGCCGGTACCGGATCGCATGATATTTGTCCACGACATCAAATACGACCCAAGGAACCATAACCCATGCTTCGAAATGATCAATTTACATTTTTTTGCATTTTATGGCAATTAAACTGGAATTCCGCTAGTCGTGCCTGTATTATCGCCTACCGTGGTCCAGGCTGGACATCTTGGTACGGAGCCGGTACCGGATCGCATGATATTTGTCCGAGACATCAAATATGACCCAAGGAACCATAACCAGTGCTTCAAAGTGATCAAGTTACATCTTTTGGTATTTTATGGCAATTAAACTGAAATTCCGCCAGTCGTGCCTGTATTATCGCCTACCGTGGTCCAGGCTGGACATCTTGCTACGGAGCCGGTACCGGATCGCATGATATTTGTCCGAGACATCAAATACGACCCAAGCAACCATAACCAATGCTTCGAAATGATCAATTTACATTTTTTGGCATTTTATGCCAATTAAACTGGAATTCCACCAGTCGTGCATGTATTATCGCCTGCCATGGTCCAGGTCCGACGCCTTGGTACTGAGCCAGTAATGAAATGCATGATATTTGGCTGGTACATTAAATACGACCCAAGGAACCATAACCAACGCTTCAAAATGATGAAGTTACCTTTTTTGGCATTTAATGGCAATTAAACTTGAATTTCGCCAGTCGTGCCTGTATTATTGCCTGCCATGGTCCAGGCCGGACACCTTGGTACGGAACCGGTTCTGGATCGCATGATATTTTTTCGGGAAAGCAAATACGACCCAAGGAACCATAACCAACCCTTCGAAATGATCAAATTACATTTTTTGGCATTTTATAGTAATTAAACCGAAATTCCGCCAGTCGTGCCTGTATTATAGCCTGCCATGGTCCAGGCTGGACGTCTTGGTATGAAGCCGGTACCGGATCGTATGATATTTATCTGAGACATAAAATACGACCCAAGGAACCATAATCAGTGCTTCAAAATAATCAAGTTACATTTTTTGCATTTTATGGCAATTAAACTAGAATTACGCCAGCCGTGCCTGTATTATCGCCTGCCATGGTCCAGGCCGGACTCCTTGGTACGGAGCGGGTATCGGATCGCTTGATATTTGTCCGAGACATCAAATATGACCCAAGGAACCATAACCAATGCTTCGAAATGATTAATTTACATTTTTTGGCATTTTATGGCAATTAAACTGAAATTCCGCCAGTCGTGCCTGTATTATCGCCTGCCATGGTCCAGGCCGAACGCCTTGGTACGAAACCGGTACCGGATCGCATGATATATGTCCGGGAAAGAAAATACGACCCAAGGAACCATAACCAACACTTCGAAATGATCAAATTACTTTTTTTGGCATTTTATGGTTATTAAACTGGAATTCCGTCAGTCGTGCCTGTATTATTGCCTACCATGATTCAGGCCAGACGCCTTGGTACGGAGCCGGTACCGGATCTCATGATATTTTTCTGGGACATCAAATATAACCCAAGGAACCATAACCAACGCTTCGAAATGATGAAGTTTCATTTTTTGGGAGTTTATAGTAATTAAACCGAAATTCCGCTAGTCGTGCCTATATTATCGCCTGCCATGGTCCAGGCCGGACTCCTTGGTACGAAGCCGGTACAGGATCACATGATATTTTTACAGGACATCAGATAGGACCCAAGGAACAAAAAACAACGCTTCGAAATAATCAAGTTACATTTTTTGGCACTTTATGGAAATTAAATTGGAATTCCGCTAGTCATGCCTGTATTATCACCTGCCATGGTCCAGGTCGGACTCCTTGGCACGGAGCTGGTACCGGATCACATGATATTTGTCTGGGACATCAAATAGGACCCAAGGAACAAAAACCAATACTTCGAAATGATCAAGTTACATTTTTTGGCATTTTATGGAAATTAAATTGGAATTCCGCCAGTCATGCCTGTATTATCGCCTGCCATGGTCCAGGCCGGATACCTTAGTACGGAGCCGGTACCAGATCGCATGATATTTGTCCCGGACAGAAAATATGACCCAAGAAACCATAACCAACGCTTCGAAATTATCAAGTTACATTTTTTGGCATTGTATGGCAATTAAATTGGAATTCCGCCAGTCATGCCTCTATTATCACCTGCCATGGTCCAGGCCGGACAACTTGGTACGGAGCTGGTACCGGATCGCATGATATTTGTCCCGGACATCAAATACGAACCAAGGAACCATAACCAAGGCTTCAAAATGATCAATTTATATTTTTTGGCATTTTATGGCAATTAAATTGGAATTCCGCCAGTCGTACCTGTATTATTGCCTGCCATGGTCCAGGCCGGATACCTTGGTACGGAGCCGGTGCCGAATCGCATGATATTTGTCTGAGACATCATATACGACCCAAGGTACCATCACTCGTGCTTCGAAATGATTAAGTTACATTTTTTGTCATGTTATGGCAATTAAACTGGAATTCGACCAGTCGTGCATGTATTATCGCCTGCCATGGTCTAGGCCGGACTCCTTGGTAAAAAGACGGCACCGGATCACATGATATTTGTAGGGGACATCAAACAGGACCCAAGGAACAAAAACCAATGTTTCGAAATGATCAAGTTACATTTTTTTGCATTTTATGAAAATTAAATTGGAATTCCGCCAGTCATGCCTGTATTATCGCCTGGCATGGTCCAAGCCGGACACCTTGGTATGGAGCCGGTACCGGATCGCATGATATTTGTCCAGGACAGCAAATACGACCCAAGGAACCATAACCAACGCTTCGAAATGATCAAGTTACATTTTTTGGCATTTTATGTCAATTAAATTGGAATTCCGCCAGTCGTGCCTGTATTATCGCCTGCCATGGTCCACGTCGGATGCGTTGCTATGGAGCCGGTACCAAATCGCATGATATTTGTTGGGGACATCAAATAAAATCTTAGAACCATAACCAACGCTTCGAAATGATCAAGTTACATTTTTTGGCATTTTATGACAATGAAACTGGAATTCCGCCAGTCGTGCTTGTATTATCTCCTGCCATGGTCCAGGCCTGACGCCTTCATACGGAGCCGGTATCGGATAACATGATATTTGTCTGAGACATTTAATAGGACCCAAGGAACCATAAACAACGCTTAGAAATGATAAAGTTACATTTTTTGGCATTTTATGGCAATTAAACTGGAATTCCACCAATCATGCTTGTATTATCGCCCGCCATGGTCCAAGCCAGAAGCCTTGGTACGGAGCCTGTTCCGGATAACTTGATATTTTTCCGGGACATCAAATACGACCCAAGGAACCATAACCAACGCCTTCGAAATATTCAAGTTACATTTTTTGGCATTTTATGGCAATTAAACTAGGATTCCGCCAATCTTGCCTGTATTATCTCCTTCCATGGCCCAGGCCGGATGCCTAGGTATGGAGCCGGTACCGAATCGCATGGTATTTGTTCCGGAAATCAAATACAACCTTAGGAACCATAACCAACGCTTAGAAATGATCAAGTTACATTTTTTGGCATTTTAGGGAAATTAAACTGGAATTCCGCTAGTCGTGCATGTATTATCGCCTGCCATTGTCCAGGCTGGACGCCTTGGTACGGAGCCGGTACCAGATTGTATGATATTTTTCCGGGACATCAAATACGATCCATGGAACCATAACCAATGCTTGGAAATGATCAAGTTAAATTTTTTGGCATTTTAGGGAAATTAAACTGGAATTCCGCTAGTCGTGCATGTATTATCGCCTGCCATGGTCCAGGCTGGATGCCTTGGAACGGAGCTGGTACCAGATCGCATGATATTTGTCCGGCACATCAAATACAACCTTATGAACCATAACCAAGACTTCAAAATGATCAAGTTACATTTTTTGACATTTTATGACAATGAAACTGGAATTTCTCTAGTCGTGCCTGTATTATCGCCTGCCATAGCTCAGGCCGGACGCCTTGGTATGGAGCCAGTACCAGATAGCATGATATTTGTCCTGGACATCAAATACGACCCAAGGAACCATAACCAACGCTTCGAAATGATCAAGTTTCATTTTTATGCATTTTATAGCAATTAAACTGGAATTCCGCCAGTTGTGCCCGTATTATCGCCTGCCATGGTCCAGGCCAAACTCCTTGGTACTGAGCCGGTACCCGATCGCATGATATTTCTCCGGGATATCAAATACTACCCGAGGAACCATAACAAACACTTCGGAATGATCAAGTTACATTTTTTAGCATTTTGTGGCAATTAAACTGGAATTCTGCCAGTCGTGCCTGTATTATCGCCTGCCATGGTCCGGGCCGAACGACTTGGTACGGTTCCGGTACCGGATTTGCATGATATTATTTCGGGACAGCAAATACGACTGAGGGAACCATAACCAACGCTTCAAAATTATCAAGTTAAATTTTTTGGCATTCTATGGCAATTAAACTACAATTCCGCCAGTCGTGCCTATATTATTGTCTGCCATAGTTCAGGCCAGACGCCTTGGCAGAAGACGGTACCGGATCGCATTATATTTTTTCGATAAATCTAATACCACCCAAGGAACCATATCCAATGCTTCAAAATGAACAAGTTACATGTTTTGGCATTTTATGGCGATTAAACTGCAATTACGCCAGTCGTGCTTGTATTATTGCCTATCATGTTTCGGGCCAGACGCCTTGGTATGGAGCCGGTACCGGATCTCATGATATTTTTCCGGGACATCAAATAAGACCCAAGGAACCATAACCAATGCTTCGAAATGATCAAGTTTCATTTTTTGGCATATTATGGCAATTAAACTCGAATTCCGCCAGTCGTGCCTGTATTATCGCATGTATTATCGCCTGCCATGGTCCAGGCCGGACTCCTTGGTACCGAGCCGGTACCAGATCACATGATATTTGTACGGGAAGTCAAATACGACCCAAGGAATCACTACCAACGCTTCGAAAAGATCAAGTTACATTTTTTGGCATTTTATGGCAATTAAACTGGAATTCCGCTAGTCGTGCCTGTATTATCGCCTGCCATGGTTCTGGATGGATGTCTTGGTACGGAACCGGTACCTGATCACATGATATTTGTCCGAGACATCAAATACGACCCAAGTAACCATAACCCACACTTCAAAATTATCAAGTTATATTTTTTGGCATTCTATGGAAATTAAAATGGAATTCCGCCAGTCGTGCCTGTATTATTGCCTGCCATAGTCCAGGTCGGACGCCTTGGTACGGAGCCGGTACCGGATCACATGATGTTTGTACGAGACATCAAATACGACCCAAGGAACAAAGACCAACGCTTCGAAATGATTGGAAGCAATTAAATTGGAATTCCGCAGTCATGCCTATATTATAGCCTGCCATGGTCCAGGCCGGATACCTTGGTACGGAGCCAGTACCGGATCGCATGATATTTTTTCGGGACATCAATTACGACCCAAGGAACCATAATCAACGCTTCAAAATGATCAAGTTACATTCTTTGGCATTTTATGGCAATTAAACTGGAATTCCGCCAGTCGTGCCTGTATTATCACCTGCCATGGTCCATGCCGGACGCCTTGGTACAGAGCTGGTACCTGATCGCATGATGTTTCTCCAGGACATCAAATACGACCCAAGGAACAATAACCAACGCTTCGAAATGATCAAGTTATATTTTTTGGCATTTTATGGAAATTAAACTGGAATTCCGCAAGTCGTGCCTGTATTATCGCCTACCATGGTCCAGGCCGGACGCCTTGGTACGGAGCCCGTATCGGATAGCATGATATTTTCCCGTGACATCAAATACGACCCAAAAAACCATAAACAACGTTTCGAAATGATCAAGTTACATTTTTTGGCATTCTATGGCAATTAAACTGGAATTCCGCCAATCGTGCCTATATTATTGTCTGCCATGGTATAGGCCGGACGTGTTGGTACAGAGCCGGTACCGAATCGCATTATATTTTTCTGGGGCATCAAATACGACCCAAGGAACCATTACCAATGCTTCAAAATGAACAAGTTACATTTTTTGGCATATTATGGAAATTAAACTAGAATTCCACCAGTCGTGCCTGTATTATCGCCTACCATGGTCCAGGCCAGACTCCTTGGTACGGAGTCGGTACTGGATCGCATGATATTTGTATGGGACATCAAATACGACCCAAGTAACCATAACCATCTCTTCGAAATGATCAAGTTACATTTATTGGCATTTTATGGCAATTATACTGGAATTCCGCCAATTGTGCCGGTATTATCGCCTGCCATGGTCTAGGCCGGACGCCTTGGTACGGAGCCGGTATTGGATTGCATGATATTTGTACGGGACATCAAATATGACCCAAGGAACCATAACCAACGCTTCGAAATGATCAAGTTGCATTTTTTGGCATTTTATGGCAATTAAATCGGAATCCCGCCAATCGTGCATGTATTATCGCCTGCCATGGTCCAGGGCGGACGCCTTGGTACGGAGCCGGTACCCAATCATATGATATTTCTCTGGGATATCAAATACGACCCAAGGAACCATAACCAATTCTTAGAAATGATCAAGTTAAATTTTTTGGCATTGTATGGAAATTAAACTAGAATTCTGCTAGTCGTGCCTGTATTATCGCCTGCCATGGTCCAGGCCGGACGCATTGGTACGGAGCTGGTACCGGATTGCATGATATTTTTAAGGGACATAATATACGACCCAAGGAACCATAACCAACGCTTCGAAATGATTAAGTTTCATTTTGTGGACTTTTATTGTAATTAAACCGAAATTCCGCCAGTCGTGACTGTATTATCGCCTGGCATGGTCCAGGCTGGACGTCTTGGTATGGAGCCGGTACCGAATCGCATGATATTTGTATGATACATCAAATACTACCCAAGGAACAGTAATTAGTGCTTCGAAATGATCAAGTAACATTTTTTGGAATTTTATGGCAATTAAACTGGAATTCGCCAGTCGTGCTTGTATTATCGCCTACCATGGTCCAGGCCGGACTCTTTGGTACAGAGCCGGTACCGGATCACATGATATTTGTACGGGACATCAAATAGGGCCCAAGGAACAACAACCAATGTTTCTAAATGATCAAGTTACATTTTTTGGAATTTTATTGCAATTAAACTGGAATTCCGCCAGTCGTGCTTGTATTATCGCCTGCAGAGGTCCAGGCCAAACTCTTTGGTACAGAGCCGGTAACGGATCAGATGATATTTGTACGGGACATCAAATAGGACCCAAGGAACAACAAACAATGTTTCTAATTGATCAAGTTATATTTTTTGGCATTTTATGGAAATTAAATTGGAATTCCGCCAGTCATGCATGTGTTATCGCCTGCCATGGTCCAAGCAGGACACCTTGGTACGGAGCCGGTACCTGATCACATGATATTTATCCCGGACAGCAAATATGACCCAAGGAACCATAACCAAGTCTTCGAAATGATCAAGTTACATTTTTTTTCATTTATGGTAATTAAATTGGAATTCCTCTAGTCTCGCCTGCCATGGTCCAGGTCGGGTACCTTGGTACGGAGCGGGAACCGGATCGCATGATATTTGTTCGGGACATCAAAATACGACCTTAGGAACCATAACCAACGCTTCCAAATTATCAAGTTACATTTTTCGGCATTTTATGACAATGAAACTGGAATTTCGCTAGTCGTGCCTGTATTATCGCCTGCCATAGTCCAGGCCAGACGCCTTCGTACGGAGCCGGTACCAGATAGCAAGATACATGTCCGGGACATCAGATACGGCCCAAGGAACCATAACCAACGCTTCGAAATGATCAAGTTACATTTTTTTGGCATTTTATGGACATTAAACTGGAATTCCGCCAATCGTGCCTGTATTATCGCTTGCCATGGTCCAGGCCGGACGCCTTGGTACTGAGCCGGTACCCGATCACATGATATTTCTCCGGGACATCAAATACGACCCTAGGAACCATAACCAACGGTTCGAAATGATCAAGTTACATTTTTTTAGCATTTTGTGGAAGTTAAACTAGAATTCTGCCAGTCGTGCATGTATTATCGCCTTCCATGGTCCAGGCCAGACGGCTTGGTATGGTGCCGGAACCGGATCGCATGATATTTTTTCGGGACAAAAAATACGTCCCAAGGAACCATAACCAACGCTTCGAAATGATCAAGTTACATTTTTTGGCATTTTATGGCAATTAATCTAGAATTCCACCACTCGTGCCTGTATTATCGCCTGCCATGGCCCAGGCCGGACGCCTTGGTACTGAGCCGGTACCCGATCATATGATATTTCTCCAGGACATCAAACACAACCCAAGGAACCATAACCAACGCTTCGAAATAATCAAATTACATTTTTTTAGCATTTTGTGGCAATTAAACTGAAATTCTCGCAGTCGTGCCTGTATTATCGCCTGCCATGGTCCAGGCCGGACAGCTTGGTGCAGTTCCGGTACCGGAGCGCATGATATTTTTCCGGAACAGCAAATACGACCCAAGGAACCATAACCAACGCTTCGAAATGATCAAGTTACATTTTTTGGCATTCTATGGAAATTAAACTAGAATTCTGCCAGTCGTGCCTATATTATTGTCTGCCATAGTTCAGGTTGGACACCTTGGTAAGGAGCCGTACCGGATCGCATTATATTTTTTCGGGACATCAAATACGACCCATGGAACCAAGTTACATTTTTTGGCATTTTATGGCAATTAAACTGGAATTCCGCCAGTCGTGCCTGTATTATTGCCTACCATGGTTCAGGCCAGACGCCTTGGTACGGAGCCGGTACCGGATCTCATGATATTTTTCCGGGACATCAAATACAACCCAAGGAACCATAACCAAAGCTTCGAAATGATCAAGTTTCATTTTTTGGCATTTTGTAGTAATTAAACTGAAATTGCGCCAGTCGTGCCTGTATTATCGCCTCCCATGCTCCAGGTTGGACGTCTTGGTATGAAGCCGAAACCGGATCGCATGATATTTGTCCGAGACGTCAAATATGACCAAAGGAACAATAACCAGTGATTCAAAATGATCAAGTTACATTTTTTTGCATTTTATGGCAATTAAACTGGAATTCCGCCAGTCGTGCCTATATTATTGCCTGCCATGGTCCAGGCCGGACTCCTTGGTACGGAGCCGGTACCGGACCACATGATGTTTGTACGGGACATCAAATACGACCCAAGGAACAACAACCAATGCTTTGAAATGATCAAGTTACATTTTTTAAATTTTTTGGCAATTAAACTGGAATTCTGCCAGTCGTGCCTATATTATCGCGTGCCATGGTCCAGACTGGACGCCTTGATATGGAGCCGGTACTGGATCGCATGATATTTTATCGGGACATCAAATACGACCCAAGGAACCATAACCAACGCTTCGAAATGATCAAGTTACAACATTTTATAGTAATTAAACAGAAATTCTGCCAGTGGTGCCTGTATTATCACCTGCCATGGTCCAGGCTGGATGTCTTGGTACGGAGCCGGTACCGGATCACATAATATTTGTCCGAGACATCACATACGCCCCAAGGAACCATAACCAACACTTCGAAATGATCAAGTTACATTTTTGGGCATTCTATGGCAATTAAAATGGAATTTCGCCAGTCGTGCCTGTATTATCGCCTACCATAGTGCAGGTCGGACGCCTTGGTACGGAGCTGGTTCCGAATCGCATGATATTTGTCCTGGACTGCAAATACGACCCAAGAAACTATAACCAACACTTCGAAATGATCAAGTTACATTTTTTGGCATTTTATGGTAATTAAACTGGAATTCCGCCAGTCGTGCCTGTATTATCGCCTGCCATGGTCCATGCCGGATACCTTGGTACGGAGCTGGTATCGGTTCGCATGTTATTTGTCCGGGACATCAAATACGAGCTTAGGAACCATAACCAACGCTTCAAAATGATCAATTTACATTTTTCGGCATTTTATGACAATGAAACTGGAACTTCGCTAGTCGTGCCTGTATTATCGTCTGCCATGGTCCAGGACGGACTCCTTGGTAAGGAGCCGGTACCGGATCATATGATATTTGTACAGGACATAAAATAGGACCCAAGGAACAACAACCAACTCTTCGAAATGATCAAGTTACATGTTTTGGCATTTTAAGGAAATTAAATTGGAATTCCGCCAGTCATGCCTGTGTTATCGCCTGCCATGATCTAGAACGGACACCATGGTATGGAGCCGGTACCGGATCACATGATATTTGTCCCGGACAGAAAATACGACCCAAGGAACCATAACCAAGGCTTCAAAATAATCAAGTTATATGTTTGGCATTTTATGGCAATTAAATTGGAATGCCGCCAGTCGTGCATGTATTATCGCCTACGGTCCATGCCGGATACCTTGGTACGGAGCCGGTACCGGTTCGCATGATATTTGTCCGGGACATCAAATACGACCTTAGGAACCATAACCAATGCTTCAAAATGATCAAGTTACATTTTTCGGCATTTTATGACAATAAAACTGGAATTTCGCTAGTCATGCCTGTATTATCGCCTGCCATAGTCCAGGTCAGACGCCCGTGTACGGATCCGATACCAGATAGCATGATACTTGTCCAGGACATCAAATACGACCCAAGGAACCATAACCAACGCTTCGAAATGATAAAGATACATTATTTTGGAATTTTATGGCAATTAAATTGGAATTCCGCCACTCGTCCATGTATTATCGCCTGCCATGGTCCAGGCCGGACGCCTTGGTACTGAGCCAGTACCCGATCGCATGATATTTCTCCGGGACATCAAATATGACCCAAGGAACCATAACCAATGCTTTGAAATGGTAAAGTTACATTTCTTAGCATTTTGTGGCAATTAAACTGGAATTCTGCCAATCGTGCCTGTATTATCGCCTGCCATGGTCCAGGCCGGATGCCTTGGTACGGAGCCGGTACCGGATCGCATTATATTTTTCCGGGACATCAAATACGACCCAAGGAACCATAACCAATGCTTCAAAATGATCAAGTTACATTTTTTTG
>ML439088.1:6269-19230 GCA_005239525.1 Nicotiana knightiana
CAAACCCTGATATGGCTCGTGCTTTTGGGATTACTTGATCCCCCAGCAGCATTTCTTCCACGACTCTTAGCAAAATGATATTGACTGAACTGCCTAGATCAATCAACACCCTTTTCACGATAGTGTCATGAATAAGTAAAGATATTACCAGAGCATCATTATGTGGAAGCATTAATCCGCTACTACCTGCATCATCGAAGGTTATATCGTCTTCTTCACGAGCATGTTTCCCGTGTGTAATTGTGAACTTTGTGGTTGTTTTGCAAATCATGCCGTTTACTTCTTCACCCCCATGTATTACGTTAACAATTTGTTTTGGAGAAGGAGGCTTTGGGGGATACTGTTTGTTCCTCATGTATGCCTGTTTACCTTTATCACTAAACAATTCTGTTAAACAACCCTGTTTTAACAAATTTTCTACTTCACCTTGTAAAAATCTGCAATCCGCAGTTTTGTGCCCATGATCGTTGTGAAATTCACACCAGTGATCTGGGTTTCTTCTACTTGGATTTGACCGCATCTCTTTGGGCCACTTAACCTTGTCTCCCATGTTCTTCAATATTGAGACAAGTTCAGTAGTACTTACATTAAAGGTATGATCCCCAATTTGAGTACTACCTCTAGGTCGTTCATCTTGATCTTTTCTAGATCTAGATGAGGATGAGACTACATCTCTTCCTTGTGGTCTATAGTCCGACCTAGTATTTTCAAACCTGGAGTGGATATCGCGTCCCGAGGGTCCTAAGTAAGGATTGTACCTGTTTTTATCTGATCTTCTATCTGATTCAGGACATCTGGATCTGGAATGATCTTCATCTTTCGAGCGAGCAATGATATCTTCTTCTATTCTGAGTTTAGTACTGTACCTGTTATATATATAATTCCATGTTGTGGCGGGGAATTCTCTTAGATTCTTTTTAAGTCGCCTGGTGGCTTCTGAGCTTTTATCATTCAAGTTGCTTGCAAATGCCATGGCTGCCCAATTATCAGGCACCCTGGGCAACTGCATTCTTTCTCATTGAAACCTGGTCTACAAACTCACGTAGTAGTTCAGTGTCTCCTTATTTTATTTTGAATATGTCTTCCATTCTCTTGTCAACTTTTTGTGCACCAGAGTGTGCTTTTATAAACGAATCTGCAAGCTCAGCAAAAGAGTCAATAGAATTTTCAGGGAGAAGAGAATACCAGGTTAGAGCCCCTTTGGTAAGTGTTTCCCCAAATTTTTTGACAAGGACTGATTCAATCTCTTGTTTCGTTAAGTCGTTGCCTTTTACCCCAGTAGTGAAAGCAGTCACATGGTCGCGTGGGTCAGTTGTTCCATCATATTTGGGAACGTCAGGCATTTTAAACTTCTTGGGTATAGGCAAGGGTGCCGCACTTGGCTTCCAAGGTTGTTGAGAATATCTATCAACATCGATGCCTTTGATGATAGGTGGTACTCCAGGAATTTGTTCGATGCGATCGTTCTGCTCCTTCATCTGTTTCTGCATGGTTAGCAGTAAATTTTGTAATTCTGAGTTATTAGATATACCTGGTCTCGTTTCGAGAGATTCATTAGGAGTATCTCCTCTTCCTGAGTTTGCCAACCCAGATTGAGGATTTTCCATGGTGATGGTGTTATTGGGAGGTGGCGTCGGCGGTGTAGGCAACGATGCCGGTAATCCTCTCAAAAATTCTTGCAAAGCTTGGCTCACATACTTTGCAATTATCATTGTTGTTATTGGATCTTTCTGGGGATTGTTTCCTCGAACCACGTGGGGTTTCTAAAGGTGATGGAACTGGGGTTCCTGAAGGTGATGGAACTGGGGTTCCACTTCTTTGCTGGTTGTTGTCGTTGGGATTTGACATAATTCAAAGGATATCACTTGGAAAGTAAACAAAGATTATCAGATTCCCGGTAACGGAACCAATTTGTTTAACCAAAGAATTAGACCCTTTGACTAAAGCTTATTTTTAATATGAATACGGGTTACTGATAATCAAGATAATGGGGAAAATGAATAATAAATAATATTGCAGAAATAAAAGATCGATGTTGATTGTCTTCGAGAATCATATGCCTTTACAAGATGTATTCCCCTCCCTTATATAGGAGATTCTTATAACGTACGGTTCTTGCTATGGTTACTCATTAATGACTAATTATGACATTAATGAGGCGTTACAAAGGATAACGGTAATTGGGGTTCAGTTATATAATGTTCGAGTAATCAATTATGGGTCCCTGAATCTGCTCGTAGCTTTGTCTAGATTCATTCTGACCGTGCCTCTCTCCCATTTTGATCAAGTTGAGTTTCCCGTGGCTGATAAGTTCGTGCGTTTACTGAACCGTGCCTCTTTGTACCGTATCTCTTCAAGGAGTCACGTCCAGTTATCGCGTTTTCTTGTGTCTACTTGACTAGCTAAGTTATCAAAAGCTGGCTTACGTGTGAAACTATTTTTTTACCAATACACTCCTGTTAAAGTATTATGGTGGAGTCAACAAGTCGAAGAAGCCACGTGGGAAGCGGAAAATGAAATGAAAGAGAAATATCCCCACTTGTTTGAATAAGTCCGGTAGTGGTTTTGAAAGTTGTCATTCCTAAGCAATTATATATTGTGTTAAATTTTGTGCAAGAACACTCCACTCCCCTAATTACCCTACTATTATGACTTCTCAAAATTTGTGCCATAAATGTATATGTTGTTGTGATTAGCTGAATTATGTGAAACATTGTAATAGTTGAATTATGTGAAAATTTGTGGAGTTAACCGAATTATGTGAGGCTTGTGGAAGTGATTGAATTATATGTAGCTTGTTGAAATGACCGAATTCTGTGCAAGTTGATAGAGTAACTGAACATGTGTGGAATTTGTTAAAATGTGTTTCGGGGGCTCTCTGACATGTAGATATGCCTCATTACAAAGGAAACTCTGGCAAATTTTTTAGAAAATATCGGAGTTAGTAAAATTTTGGGGTTGGCTTATTTTGTGTTTTTCCTACTCTAGTGATTCCCTGATCCTCATTCGAGGATGAATGATTTTACGTGGGGGAGAATGTAAAGACCCGTAAAATTTCATGGCTAAAAATAATACCCAAATAGGTCCCCGTGTTGTTATAACTGTAGAAATTCTTAAAACCGATCCTTTTTGAGTAAAAAGTACCCTAGGACTTAAAAGATATAATTTTCCAGATTTGCGCAGGTCTGCGGTCCACTATGCGATCACAGATCAGGTATGCGGACCGCATAGTGGTCGCATACCTGGACAGTTTTGCTGTCCATTTTGAGGATAGCTATGCGGCCCAAAATGCGATCGCATTTCACGAATGCGGGCCGCATAGTTGTCGCATTCTTGCACCTTGACTTTTGCGGAGGGAGTTATGCGACGCACTATGCGATCGCATAACAGGTATGCGAACCGCATAGTGGTCGCATACCTGGGCAGTCTACTTCTCTTTTTGGCCCATTTGAGGGCCAATTATGCGACAGGAATGCGGTCGCATTCCTGACCGCATTTCTGCTTCGGGACTGTTAAATTTCTAATTTTATACCCGACCCCCAGTTTATTAAAACACATACCCCTTTCATTTTAAGCTCATTTTCTGATAAATTAGAGAGAGTGGATTATAGAGAGAGAGAGAGAGAGAGTTCCAACTTCATCAAATTTGTTCCTCCACCACTACTCAGGCCTGGAATTGATCAAGTAGAACACTATTTTCTTCACTACAAGAGGTAAGCTTTCACCCCATCAACCTTAATTTCCAGATTTTTTGTTAAAATGAAACATGTTTAGGTGAGTTCATGAAGATGGGGGTACGAGTCTTGCATGCATGTAACCAACTAGTCATAATCTAGTAAAAGGAAATGGGTTAGAGTAATCTTTCACTAAAAAGAGACCATTTAATCTAAAGGAACACCTAGTGGTTGATAGAATGCTCAAGTGAGTTCAAGACATGATCATTATTCCTACTTCTAAGTTCAATTATGCCATATTGTGTACTAGATTGAAGGTGCTAGAAGATCCGGTGAATTTTGGTAGAAAATTAAAGGGGAATTCTGATTCAAGGTATGCATGGCTAACTTTAATCTTTGTAGAATTACCTTGTTGGTGTCCGAGTACACGGTATGAAATTCTTGCTTGAGCATATGTGAATTGTTTATCCTGCTATGTAGAGTGGTATGAATTCATTCTCTGATTTTCTTAAGTCAATTACCATGCTAATTGAGATTATGAAGGGTGACTCTTTGTGCTTATCCTACCATGTGTAAAGCTCGTTAAATGTTGAATACATCGGTATGAGAGGATGTGCTGCAAAACGAAAGAAACGATAATGAAATAAAGTGTTGAATGTATCCAAGTGCTGAATGTTGTAGTAAATAATAAAAGTAAATATGGGTTGATTTTATTGAGTTAAATGATTGTGGCAACACCATATATGAATTGTTGATTGGTAAGGATCATTGTGCCTTGATTTCACATAGTTATTGGTTGATATGAACTTATGTTCTTCATGATAAAGATCCTTGTGATATAATTATTGGTGATTGTTGTTATGAAATGGGAACGTACGGTGGGATCAGGTTGCGTGCTGCAACACGAAGTAATAAGGGTGAAATGAGGATGTATGATGGGACCGGGTTGCGCGCCGCAACACGAAATAATAAGGGTGTGATGAGAATGTACGGTGGGATCGGGTTGCACGCCGCAACAGATGGGAAATTGAAACAAGTAACTGTGAAATCTTCATTGTGGTTTTTTGTATACTTGTGTGGTACTTGTGTGGTTACCCTATTTGCTTTCTAATTGTGTATTGTTTGATTCTACTTGGAATATACTTGGTTCATACATGCTAGTACTATTCAATGGTACTAATGTTCCTTTTGCCGATGGCGCTACATCTTGTATATGGATGTAGGTGGTTCCACAGCAGGTAGCTCAGACCGCCGATAGTGGTGTTTCCTCTTCGTACCTTCAGCAAATCCAGTGAGCCCCATTTCCTCTCCGGGCTGTGTGTAATTTATATCATCTTTTTTTGTATATGTTATGTATTTTAAGGTATAGCCGGGGCCTTGTTGCCGGAAAGTATTGTGTAAACCCTTAGTACTCTTAGAGGCTCTGTAGACATGATGTGAGTTGTACATATATGTATTTTGGGCGGTAAATGTGTTTACTAGTAATCATGGTCCGAATCGAAATTGTTGAATGTTTTGTGATTATCAAATGTGCAAATGATAAAGGATAATATGAACTCAAGTAGTGGATGCATGCTTAAACTCTAAATTGCTAATTCATGTGGAATAATGTATAATATAAATACGGGGTGATACGTTGGGTAGGAAAGTCAATCCAGGTCCGCTTGACCGGGATCATCCGGTTAGGCGCCGGTCTCGTCCCTCGGTTTTGGGGCGTGACAGAGCACCAGTAAGTCTCCAGTCTAAAAGGTCTATCTTTTGTATAATTAATTTTATTATTAAGATTAATCAAGATAGGGCTATGGTCAGAGTGGATTTTTGGGAGATGGGTTATGGTCACATTAGTATAAGCTTCAAGCGAGTCATCATTCGAGTATATTCTGTCCAGTCTTTCCATTATAAGATCCTCTTTTTTGCGCTTGTTAGTCCAAGTATATTTTGCCGGTCAACTAGGTTATAATAGTTTAAACAATTACTCAAATTCTTGGCACGTTTTTGGTTAACAGCTCTACCACCTAATTTCTCACTAGAGTTAATAACTTCATTAAAATCTCCCCCTAGGAGCCAAGGGCCTTTATATTGGTCATAGATATTCCTAAGATCTTCCCATAAAATAATACGATCATGTCTATTATTGCTAGCATATAAGGTAGATAATAACCACGAAAGTTTTTTTGGTCTTACCTCAATCATAGCATGAATTGCTCGGCCACTTCTAGTGAAATTGCTCACAGTCACCACCTCTTCATTCCACAGAACAACCATCCCCCCAGCTTGTCCAGTAGCAGGCACCTCAATCATTTTGGTGAAGTTGAAATCTTCTAGGATAGGAATATGGCTTTCCATTCTTGTTTCAAGCAATGCTACTAGGCAGGGCTTGTGGGTGTCCATAAGCTCCCTAAAGTGCCTTCTAAAATTTGCATTATTTGCCTCCCGCACATTCCATATAATAAAGTTGTTTGGATTCATATGATTATTATATAGAGGGTTGTTTGGATTCCTCCTGAGAGAGGGGACCAAGATCACTACATTCTTCCTCACAGTAGGATCCTGGGGTGGCCTTATGTCTAGTGAGCATTTGAAGAGTGTTGTCGGGCAACTAAAAATACACTTCTTGTCCAACCTCTCCTTGAATATGAGTATTTTTACTTTGTTGAGGCAACTGCTGGCTCCCTTAAGTGTTGCATGTTGTCCCCTACCTCCTCTTCTTCCTCCTGTTCTTCCTCCGGATTCTGCATGGCATTTATTAGTGCTTGCACGTCCATGGGATCGAGTTGTGGGTTTTGTTGTTGGAGGTTCACTTCCTGTGCATTCCATGTTGTGAATACTGGGTTCATCATTATTAGGTCCTCTGGGGCAAAGAAGGGTAGGTTGAGTGGTGGATTCTGTGGGATTTGATTGGCATTTGCTGGGACATTCCACATTTGTTGCATGTTGGCTACTAGATTCTTGTTCATTGATGGGGCAAGGGGTTGGAGTATATTGGACATCCACATCTGGTTGATGTAGTTTTTCATGGCTAGGGTCATCCCCTCTGAGATTAATTGTGCCAGAAAGTGTGTGTCCTGGAGTATAAGAATGGATTCTTAGCCATTGATGACTAGATTGAATGTCACTACTTGGCCTTGGAGCCCCAGCTCGATCCAGGATTGTGGTACATGGTTTGGGGGAGTTGGTGGTTGTGCATAGATCATTGGATTTCGGGGGGTTGTTGGTTTTGTTGATTTTGGTGGTTGTTCATTGTACGATTTCGAGTGAGATGAAGGAGTTGTATTAATTGTAGCCTTATCCTTATGGATATGGGTAGTCTTGGCATTGTTGTCTGAGTATAGATTTATATTTGAGTTAGATGTGAGAGACGGAGAGGGATGAATGATTGTAGATATGTTAGTAGCTATTGAGGGAGTGAGTTGCGTGAGGGATATATCTAAATCTTGCATGGATTTAGTTTCATGCACGTGTTGGAACTCGATGGACAAGTGTGTCGTTAGTGCTTGGTTGTTTGAGGGGAAATCTGTCTGGCCCGGTTTTGAAGATCTCCTAGGATCTTCACAGTTAATAGGCTTAGTGGTAATTATTTGTTTTTGTTGATTATGAGTGGTTGTATTTTGGTTAGGGTCTAAGTCCATGGTATTAATAGGGAGATCTTGTAGAAGATTTGGCTCATTTAGAGGTGCCACGTTTATGACACTTGTGTCATTTGTAGGAGTTGAGCCATGCAAAATTAAAGGATTATTTTTATTTTTTAAAGCTTGATTTTCCAAATCCTTGTGTTGAGTGTTGAAACCACTTTTGCTAGGAATTGGTGGAGTAGTTGCAGTTGGATGGTTATTGGAGAGAGTCTTATGATTGTTCCTATCAGGATTTGTACTAGGGTTGATTATTAGATTTTTATTAATGTAGTGTAGGGGTTGAGTATGGAGATACTTACCTGATATTGCATCATGAAGCCTTACATTTATACCTGGGGAAGTAGGTTATTTGGCTTGTCTTGAATTTAATAGGATGCTTTCAATTTGTTCCTTTTAGGGAAAGAAACTGTCAGCCACTCCCCTTCACTGTCTGCACTGTCCTTGCCAGCCTTAGTAGTTTGCTTCATGTGCTCGTGTGTTCCCTCACTTGTTGGTGCATGTGCATGTTGGCAATTTTGGTTCTTATGTCCCAGCCTGCCACATAATTTGCATAGAATGTCCTTGCCTTCATATAGGATAAGTTGTTTGTGTGGCCCAATTTGGATGTAAGTTTGGACTGGTTGTTCTAGTGACAATTCCACACAGTCTGGAATACCTCCCTCTCAGAGTTGATGAGGTATATGCATCAACTTTAAGAAGTGTACCTATGCAGTTCCCAATTCTGGAGAGGATACTATCGTAAAACTCTGTTGGAAGTTGTGGTAAACGAACCCAAACTGCAGTGTAGCTTTGGTGAGCTTGTTTAGCTACAAAATTTGGAGCCCATTTTTGGACTGATAAGAAGTGCCCATTAATGAACTAAGGTCCATTATGCAGTAATTTGATCATATTCTCTTCCTTGGATAGTTTGACTGTGTAGTAAACTTCTCCCAAGTCTATAAGGGGGAAATTTTCACTTAGCTTCCACAAGTCTTGAAGTTTCCTTTTTAAATAGTGATGTACCAGCCTTTTCCCAGTAATTTAATGATGACAGAATGCTTCCAAGGATTGTACATATGTTCCTTGTCCTCCGTTGATAGGATTATCTGTTTTAAGCTAGTGGTAATGGTGGATGTGTTCATGTCTGCACTCGTGTCTTCCATTGCAATAAATTGAGTAGTCAGGTTCCTTGGTGAGCTATCCCCGTCATTAGGCATGATGTTATTGGTGAAGAGTTCTTCCTGCATTAGGGTGTCTCTGTAGGAAAGAGGTTTGGCTAGACTGCGAGTGATTTTATCTGGAGGTTTTGGCTGTGGAGGTGGGTGGCACTCCGATTGTTTTAGTGAGAAGTCACTCATTCTCTCTCTACGCGGTATGCCCATTGAAAACATAAGTTTACACCATATACAATTAAAATATTTTTTTTACTCTGTATACCTGCTTTATAAATTTATTTTACCATTTATACCTACTATATTCTAAAATATAATACTGTGTATTTTAAATTAGAATATTGTGATATATTTGGTTTGGATATTGTATTCCAAATAGAATATTATAGCATGTTTAGTTTGAATATTACATTCAAATTAAAAAATTATCATATGATTGGTTTGGATACTGTATTCCAAACTAGAATATTATAGTATATTTGGTTTGAATATTATATTCCAACTTATAATACTGCAGTGTGTTTTGTTAGAATATTGTATTCCAAACTAAATTAGAATATTGTGGTGTGTTTAATTTGAATACCGTATTACAAATTAGAATATTACGATATATTCTGTTTGGATATTGTATTCCAAATGAAAATATTGTAGATGTTAATATTATAAAATATTTTACTTAAATATTGTATTCTTCATTAGAATAATGTGGTATGTTTAGTTTGGGTATTGTACTTTTTATTAGAATATTAATTATGATAAGCTAGGTTCGTGGGATTCTTTTTTAAATTAGAATATTGTGGTATATTTAATTTGAATATTATATTTCAAATTAGAATATTATGGTATGTTTAGTTTGGATATTGTACTCTTCATTAGAACATTGTGGTAAATTAGGTTTGGATTTTTCATATTAGAATATTGTTATATGTTTATTTTAAATATTGTATTCCAAACTAAAATACTATGATCTGTTTAGTTAGAATATTGTATGCCAAACTAGAATATTATAATAAGGTAGGTTTGGATTGTATTCTAAAGTAGGATATTGTGATATATTTTAGAATATATGGAGGTATAGCGTGTAATATTTTTAGGATATTTCACGTAATTTCAAAACTTAGATATATCATGAAAGTGAGTTTTTCAAATGGGTATATCATGTAACTTCCTCTTTTTTATTTTGTACAATTGTGACCCAAGGTTCATGGGACATTTGCATCTATACCCGCTTTTTGTGTCACGTTTTAACTTGTGCCCGCTTTGCAAAAAAAATTACAAGTGTACTCGCTTTTTCGCATAACTTCAGCATTCGGGGCTGAAGTAGCAAAGGCAATCACGCAAAACTTCAGCATTCTAGTAGACGGGCCTGAAGTAACTTGTGTGCTGAACCAAGTGTGCTGAAGTTTTTGTTTTTATAACTGGCGAACTTCAGCTCTAGAGCTGAAGTTTTTGTTTTGTAACTGGCGAACTTCAGCTCTAGAGCTGAAGTTATTTAGTTCATTTGTAAAAACTTCAGCACTATATAAGCTGAAGTTTTTGAAAAAGCTTTCTAACATACTAGATAAATAAATCATAAATTATCATAAATCAGATTGCCAACAGTATCTAAATCATAAATTTTGGAAACAATAAACGTGAAAAGAACAGAATTATCATTGTCTACTAACTTACGTACGTGAAAATATTCATAAATTATTGTCTACTAACTTACGTAATTATTTATAATTTATTTTTAAATAATCTGATAAACATATTTATGGCAATCATCTCATGAATTGAAGTTCCACAGCAGCCCCAACAGCAGCAGAAGAAAGAAGAAGAAGAAGAAGAAGAAGAAGAAGAAGAAGAAGAAGAAGACGACGACGAAGGAGGAGAAGGAGAAGGAGAAAGGGGGCTGAAATTATTTAAAAAGGGGTACAAGTTAAAAGTTAAAAAAAAAATAGGTATAGGTTAAATGGGGCAACCAAATAGGGCGCCTCGTGCAATTTTCACAAGGTTCATTAAACCCGAGTTTGGGCTAGCCCAGCAAAAGAAATGTTTCTTATTGGGAAAAGAATTGAACCAACAAAAGAACCTTTCTTTTTTAAAAAAATAACTAGAAGAATTAACCCAAATAGTCGTCTCCCCAATCGCTTAAACAAAAAAAAATCGGTAGAAATATAATATATGCATAATTTATATATTATATGTGTATAACTATGTATAATCTATGTATATGATTAAAAAAAGTAAACAATAAATATAACCGACTATTTGTGTAAAATCCCTTTTAACTACTATATATAGGAAACCTAACATATAGAAAGTGAAAAAAGCCCTTTAGAAAATTAGTAAAGAAAGTCTGATAACGCGTTTGTTTCAAAAACTGGTCAAAATGCCTTTGGAGAAATATTTGTTCAACCAAAAACTATCAAATAAAAGCTTTCAGTTTTTGCAAAACCTGAAAATTATTCCACATGTGCTTTTATATTCAAAAAGCTGAAAGGCATTTCTCTAATTGTATTTGGTTGAAGATTTTCAAAAAAGAAAATAAAAAGTTTAAAAGCAAATGCCACTAAATTGTAAGTGCACAAAATAGATAGCTATAAATTGGGTACGTGTCGAAGCCCCAATAGAGTTAGAAAATGAGAGAGAAATAGAGAAAAAAAGGATAATGAGGGAGACATGGAAAAGAAAAGAAAGGTAGGTAGTATTAGTAACATGGGGTTATTGTAGTTAGGGAGACAACAGCTTTTAAAAGGTCTATTCTAATTTCTAATTTCTAATTCTAAGGAGAGAATTGTAAACCATTTTCCTATTTCCTATCATATTAGTGATGTCTATTCCCCCTAAATTTGTTTCCAATACTCTCTTTGATCTTATCTATCTCTTATGTTATTTCATTTTGGAAAAATTCATTTTCACATATTTTATATTCTTTTTTTGACCTCTTTCTTGTGGATTTGTAACTCTATATATTGTCAATCCAAATTTGTGATACTTCAATTGTTTGGTCAACTAGGAAGGTGGTGATGCAAAAGTAAGATCATGTCAAGTATAGTATGCCTTTTTCTTTTAAAAAAAATAATATAAATAACTTGGATTAATTTTGATTGAATTGACGAAAGTTGGATAAGTCCAAGGTGATACCAACTTAGGATATAGTTCGTCCGTTAAGTTTTCACTTGCTTTATTGCGTTGAAATATTTTAATTTCTTTTTAAATTTTTTTTTTTTTTCGGCAGCGAAATCTCTGCTTTAGTAGAGACAGATTCAATACGTAAGCTTAATATGTTCAAGAGTCTATGTTTTTTTGGAACTATGAGTTCCCTATTAATTTATGCTAGTTTTAAACCTTTTTCACATATATATATATATATTTACGAGCTGTATAAAAAATAATGAGTTGGTTGAATCCACCTACACCGCTTTAAATCCGCTTATGGTCCTTAAAGCATGTAAAAGTATAATTAATATATAGAAATCATTATCTAGTTCCTTCGGCAAATCTAGTTATCCCACTCCTTGTTTATATATATCTCGTGTTTGAAAAAATCACATCAAATTCTTTTGAACATTAATGGTTGACAATACTTTCCACAAATTTTATAAACTAAGGCAGCCTAGCTAGTAATGTTATAATTGAGTTTCAGCTGTAGATCATAATGATAAAGGATTTAAGCCCTCATCTTTAATCACATGATAGCTTTAATTAATTTCCATCACTTGTCAATGTTTGGTGAACTTTCATATACCTATCTACATATATATATTAGATCACAATATAATTTGGACGTAGCTAGCAATGTTGACTTCATCAACAAGGACTGTTAGGATAACAATGACTCTTCTTAATCTATAGGTATTGATGTGATACACATGGAAAAAATAAAGTTATTGCTACACAACCATGCTATTGTTCTTTGTCTTAAATTTAATAGGATGAACAAGTCTCAATTCACATGGTAAGACAATATAATCTTACCATTTAAATGTTCTTTTTTTGTCCCATGAAAAAATTACAAAACTAAAGTTCTTTGGTTCTTTTCCTTCATTCATTCATTTGGAGAGAGACAGATAACCTATAGTTAGTGAGAAGAATAGTTAACTAGGTGTGTGTGGAGGGTGGGGTGGGGGGGGCTTAACTTCTTTTTTTTTCTTTTTTTTTTTAAATCCCTCCCAAGAGGAGGAACTATAGTGTTTCCATACTTTCTACCTCCAGCGACTAGTGTGACTCGAATCCAGGATATAACGGTCGTAAGTGGAAGTGTTTTACCAATTGTGTAAGCCTCCCTTGTTCGGCCGGGGAACTTAACTGGATAAAAGAGAAGACATGAAAACCTAACTTTTAGCATCTGGGAAAAATCTCAATCTTAATCATTGTTTAGAAATTTATTAATTGAAGAAAAAGAGTTAGATAACGGACAGAAGGTTGGATGCATGTGCTTGCAATGTTCAAACCCTTTTTGCAACAATGAGTAACTCAACTAGAGAGTTCTCCTATTCTTGTGTGTGTGAGGGGGGGG
>ML439088.1:19908-69041 GCA_005239525.1 Nicotiana knightiana
GTGGGGGTGGGGGTGGGGGGACCCAAAGGCCTTACACTCACATATTCACATGAATGCTTTGTCAATATGCCCACTATTCCATTCATTAGAAAGGACACTCTCCTAATATATTAATCCTATTCCATACTACACTATATACTAATTCAAGAGCCCTAGCCGCAAAACAAAAAGAGGAAGAAAAAAAGGAAAATTTTAGAGCCATCACAATGCTCCAATTCAAGAGAGCTTAAGGTATATACACAATAATAATAAATATAAATTTTTTTTTGGTCACTGTAATGTATAATAAGTCAGTACTCTATTTTTAGGTGGTTATATGGAACTTGCTATTGATAAGGAATAATACATTTTTGTACGTCAACTTAGCGTGATATATAGTGCAAAAAAGATTACACTAATAAGCTAAATGTGCAGTATAAGTGGACTTTATATGATGTACTTTAGACTGCTTAAATTATTGAAACCCCTTGGATTCGAATTGGTTTAGAAAGAGTTGGTTCTACATATAAGCAAAGGGACACAAACTCAAAATCAATCTTATTAATCAATTAAATCGGACCTATTAACCATACAAGCAAACGGACATAGTTTTACTCCACAAATTTTCTTCAAATACTAACCATGTCGAAAATATGGTTTCTTGATGGTTCGCAGTGGGTATATTAAAAGATGGGCAGAATAGTTCCGAACCCCTCTGAACTTAATAACTTTTGTTTAGTTCCCCTGAACTTGGTAATTTCATCTCGACTCCCCTTATTTCATCTTAGTTCTTAGAGATGATGAAGCTCATAACTGCATTTAACCATGTGAAAGTACTTTATCCCTAATCATGGTTAATATATATGACACAGTTTGATGCTGAATTCATTTAAAGACAAATTGGCGACTCAAATCTTTTTAATTTATTTCTTAGAAAAAAGAAAAACAAAGGTTCGGAGTACTTTTTTGTTACGGTGTTATATATAGTACAAATTTTGATAATTTGATCACGAGTACAATCATCTCACCATTTAATATGTGTTGAAAAATTGATTTTTGAAAAGAGATTGAAATTGTTTTACTCCGCTTTTTGATCCCTATGATTGAAAATGGACATGTATTTCCTTTTCTAGCTACTCTTTAACCCTAACTTTTGTTTTAGAAAGCAAAATAAGCAGCTACACTTGTTTTTGTTTAAGACAAAAAAAATTGCTATTTTTCTAAAACTGTTCTTTCATCATTTACAAAATTAATTTTAACCAAAATCAAATCCAGACACACAATTATTGTTTATCGGAAACTAAAATCGAACCAATCAAACTTTTTAATGATCCAAATGCTACAATTGACAACCATAGAAAAACCAAATTTCTAAGGGGCAAGCAAATAAAGAATTAATTTAGATTGTCTAAAGTTGTGTCAATTGATTAGGGGGTGGTATAGAAAAAGTTAAATTCCTCCACATCACATAGATAAGCACCCCTTTACTTTATGTATTAGGTACGTCTATATTCAATGCAATTTAATTAAATTGTGTAATACAAGTAAACTAGGTCGTCTATAATTAAATTCTAGTCATAATTTAAACTCCTACTACAGATTGTGACAACATTCACGGAGGTAGATTTAGCACTCGTTTGTCCATATAATTTTTTTTCTTCTTATTTTGAAATTAATCTTCAAACTATTATTTGGTTCTAAATTACATTGAATATTTGAAAATGTTTTTGAAGATGGATTTCAAATTTGAAAAGGTGGCACTTTTTCAAATAAAAAACCATTATTACCCCTCATAAAATTTTTATATATTTTTTTAAAGTGAAATACATATCCAAGTATAATTTTAAATTTTAAATATCCTTTTTTAACTTTAACTCCAGCCATAAAACTAAACTACAATTGTTGTTTCGTGGTTGTAACGGGTGAAGCAGAAGAACGTGATGGATTAAGGGTACAACTGTCTATGATGGCTATATCCATTCAAAATCGATTAATTAAGATGACAAGTTTACTAATTCGTACTTGATTTTGTTTATGTTTTTTGTCTTCTTACGTTGAAATTCTTGTTTTAATTATTAAGTAATATTTTGAAAGAAAATTATAGAGATTCGAGATCATTAGCTGTTTTCCTCAGCTGAATACATGCCTCATTAAACTCTCTTAATTAGTGTATGATTTATTCTTTGTTACATCCTCGACTCGTGCGGCTGAAGGAGGGAATCACGTGATTCCCTCACGTGCGCTCATCCTCGGCCAGCCCAAACTATGTCGGCAAACCTAGCTGTTAGTTTTAATTAATTCTGCACCAACTTTAATTTTATTTAATTTGATACAATTATTCTTTTAAATCGAAGTTAAGTGAAGCTTGAATAAATTAAGAACACTTAATTTTGTAATTCTTAAATGGAGAACTGGACGAATATGTATAATTCATAGGATACTAATTGATGAAGTACGTGTTTATAAAAAACAAAATGGATCGGTATGTGTTCTTATTTTAATTTTTAGCTGTTAAAGTAAAAGTACTTGATTTAATACAATCACCTAAAAAAGTTTTATATAATGGTTGGAGGGCGGTTATTCATACGGATGACCTGGGATTGATGTCCTCCTCAATGCCTTCTGGGTAGAGCATGTCGTACAGGGTTTGCCTAGTGCGATTTACATCCCCTGTGTAATTTGCAGGCTATTACATAAGGGAGGTTTACCCAGTGTTCACCCGCAAGGTAGAAGTTCTGACAGAGATTGTAGCGGCTATGAATTACCCCTCTTACGAAAGAAAAAAAAAACAAAAAACAAAGAACTCCTACAATCTTTGTTTCCACCATTTGCCTAATTTTGTTTTTTCGGAGCGTTTTCCGCAAATACCAAATTTGAAAAAAATTACAACAAATTATTGTGTTAACAATTTCATTTTCATCCAATTATCTTGTGATTTCAATTAATTATTTTATTACCAGTTTCATCCAATTATTTTGGAAGGTTAGGCTTAGTTTTCACCTTAATTTGGAAAACTTTTGAACTAGATCAATATAATTTTATTTAATTACGTGAATCCTTCTTTTAGGTTAGGAGTTTATGTGGATAATTGCATTCTTGGCTATAAAATTAGCTATTATACATAAAGCTATTTTTTAAAATAGATTTCCTTCCTAATTCTAACCCGCAACCATGATACACTTATTTTTTTTCCTTATGTATCCAAGCCTTGATGGATAGAGTTTTTTGGTACCTATTATTGGTGGGAAATGGGAAGTATCCCGCATAATAAATCAAGATACGCACAAGTTAATCTGGACACTACAATTTAAAAAAAAATCCATTTATTAATGTATATACGTAGGAAATAGAGCAATTTCGGTGTCAAATATTTGGAGAAAGAGAGTGTCTGTAGGCGTTTGGATAATATTTGAATGAAGTTAAAGTAAAAACTTAGTAGTATTTAGATATTGTTGACATGAATTTCACTTAATAAAGATTAAAAAACTCGTAATTAAAAACCGCAATTACTCAATTTTATTTGAAATACCATCAAAGAAGTAGTAGCATGCATGACGTGGAATAAGGGAAAAAAGTATATATTAATAAATAAATACAAATAATACCTAAACTCCAATATGAAAGCCAAAATGTGTAGTGTGACTTGCCACTTTTTCACTTCGTCTAATACCCTTGTATATATGCACTTAATTTTAATTATCTCTTTTCAAAGTAATAAAAAACTTTTTACTTTTCACCTCTCCTATTTACATTTTTTCCTTATCTTTCCTCTCAAAATTGATAATTTGAACTTTGAACGACAACATATATGTTTATTTCTAGTCTAATTTTAGAAAGGACGGAACAAACTTACATAGAATTTATTTATGGGTGAAATCTTTTGCATCTCTTAATTTTTGCTTTACTTACATAGTTGTGTAAGAATATTTATGAACTTCTATTAAATTTCCACTCGCATTGACCCTCCTCTCACCTTTGTAACGAGCTGATCCCAAATACTAAGGGTGTCAATGATTCGGTTCGGCCAGTTATTTTATAATATTTATATTATTTTAATTTATCGGTTATTCTATTATGAATAATCAAAGTTAGACTTTTCGAAATCGTCTCAATCATGTCGGTTTTTCTTCAGTATAGGTACGGTTCAGTTAATTTTCAGTAATTTTTTTTAAATGTCATGTAAAAATCACTGGTACAAGTAGAATGCAATAACATATGCACTTTTATAGGACTTAGCAAAAGTCTCTCGACATTTTTATATTTCAAATGGTGATGAATTAAGAAAATATAAAAGATGGCTAGAGCATAGATTCATCAACTATTCTTCAGCAACGTAAAATAAACTAAGCAAAACAAAAAAAATATAAATAACACGAGTGAAAACATCCTCTCTATCCTCATAAGGAAGGGGTAAGGTCTGCGTACACACTACCCTCCTCAGACCTTACGGTGTAGGATAATATTGGGTATGTTGTTGTTGTTGTTGAGTGGAAAGATAATAGCCAAGCTGAGGTTCAAAAATAAAACCTATGTATAAGATAAAATATTCAAAAAGATAAATCTAAACGATACGAAAGGAAATATTCAATACATTGTAATTTGCTACTCATAATCGCTAGAATACCTTACTGATATGCTGAAAATAATTTAGTTTCAATAGGAATAGCATAATAGGTTTGGGATACAGTTCGGTATTCTTTCGGTTATTTTTATAAAATAAAAAATATACCCTGACTATCGGTACTGTTATAAGTTTATATAAAAATTTACGAATTTATTAAAAGAAATCTAAAAATCAATTCAATTCGGTCTGTTTAATCAGTTTTAAAATATCTGTTGATACCCATACCGAATACTACACTCTATTCTTATAAGATAGGGATAAATATGAATAATACTAGGTATGTAATTATTGTTGTACCCCTGCCAAATACTACAATGATTCAAGTACACTTTTTTTTAACACTTAGAGAAACTTTCGCCAAAACTTATTAAAAATTGTTGATAAGTATAATAAGGAAATATCACATATAGTAATTGAGGGGTGAAAGGTACAAAATTACCCATTTACCGTTACTTCGCACCATAAAAATTGGCTCTTATCTAATATGCGCCGTGAAAGATGTAACCACCAACGTGATTATGTATACGTGGCCTAATCTCATAACCTCACACCACTGTCCCCACGCTGGAGAGGGTTGGGTTTGGCTCACCTGCCATGTCTGTCAGCTTCACATATGGTGGACTTTGTTATAATTATAACCTTTATGTGTACAGTACTTTTATAAATTAAAAAATAAATTTAATTATGTAATTTAATAGGAGTAATTTTTTATGCAATAAAGTTTTTTTTCCTTTTGGGAGAATAATTTGTTTTGCTATATAATATAAGTGGTTGGGTTGAGAGTTTCTTTGGCTCTTCTGGTTCACCAAAGTGTCCACATTTTTACACCACACTCAAGACTGAGGTATGCAATAAAAAGAGCCTACACCTTTTTCAATTCTTGTTCAATCTCAATTTATTTTCTCAAGAACCCACATTTTCCTGATTTTTCTTGTAATTGGACTGTAATTTTTGTGGTGGATTTTTTTTTCTTTTTAATTTGATCTGGATATGGTTTTAAGCTGATTTTTATGTGTCATTCTCTATCTGCTTTTTTCAGAAGTGTTTCAGAAAGTTCTGCTATTTCTGAGCCTCTTTCCCCTCTCTTCAAGAAGTACTCTTTAGACCAATATATCTTTTGTTTGTTTTCTTGAAAGCTCTACCAAAGTGGACTAGAACTGATTGCAGATGATGTTTCCTTGTTGAAATTCAGGTGCCTCAAGATGGGTTTAGTTTCTAGTATTTACTATTAATTTGTTTCATTTTTTTGTTACAAATCTTGGAAAATTAGTGTTATTCTTTGTAATTTGCAGTTGATAGTTTGTCTACATCTCAAAAATGGTATAAAGATTTAAACTTTGTAATTGCTTTTATTTAAATGCAGTTTCCTTGGGGAGAGTAAGGTGTTTGAATCTACAAGGAGCTGAAAACGCTTTAAAGATTTAAACTTTGCCATTATTTTTATTGGGATGCAGGTTTCTTGAGGATATTTAGCTGTTTGAATCTACAGGGGGCTGAAAATGGTGTAAAGATTTAAACTTTGCGATTGTTTTTACTTAAATGCAGTTTTTTATTTCCTGAGGAGATATAAGCTGTTTTGAATCTACAAGGAGCTGAAAATGAATCCCAGCTTGAAAAAACCGAGGGAATCTGTGGATTTATTGAATGAGTCAACAGCATCACCATTCCCAGATGAGGTGTTGGAGAAGGTGCTGTCACTTGTGCAGTCTCACAAGGACAGAAACTCAGCTTCACTGGTTTGCAAAGATTGGTACAATGCAGAGCGTTGGACAAGGACTAAGTTGTTCATCGGGAACTGCTATTCGGTCTCTCCTGATATTGTAGCAAGAAGATTTCCCAAGATTAAGAGCATTACCCTTAAAGGGAAGCCAAGATTTTCTGACTTTAATTTGGTCCCAGAGAATTGGGGTGCTGATATTCAGGCTTGGCTTGATGTTTTTGCCAAAGTTTACCCCTTTCTTGAGGAGTTGAGGTTGAAGAGGATGACTGTTAGTGATGAGAGTTTGGAGTTTTTGGCTAAATCATTTCATGGATTTAAGATTCTCTCTTTGTTGAGTTGTGATGGGTTTAGCACCGATGGGATCAAATCCATTGCTACTCACTGCAAGTAAGTCTATCTTGTTAAAATTGATTGTTCTGACTGGTTATCCTTAACTATTTCAAGTAGCAAATTCTTTTAGTTCATATTTTTCTGATTGTTAGATACTCTAATATACCAGTTATGTTTCAGGTATGGGTATTGATTGGATGAAAACCTTCTACTTCAAATAGTTTCTTTTTTGTTTGGCTGTAACTGGGTATTTCTAGCTTTGATCTTTTAGAATCTTAATTTTAGTATGGTGGATTTAGAATTAACTCAAGGCACATAGAGAAAAGGAAACAATACTGTTTACGCGGTGGTCCAAGCTAATTATTGTAATAATGGAGGATAAAACAGTAGACCCATGTGTCTGGATGTGGAAAGGTTAAGAAACTTTCATTTTCATTTGAAGTGGCCATGTGGGTGAAGAAACAAAGTGACATGTTCTTGGTTTGGGACACGTTATACGCCTGTTATCTTGTTATCACTGCCCTGCCTTCCCTCACATTTAAAATGAAAGAAGGAAAAAAAAATAGACAAAGTATAAGTGGACCTCTTCATTTTTATGTTACTTTCTTGATGTGACATTGACCTGTTAATGATATTAACTGAGGGAGTTCCTTGATGCCATTATTAGGCACAAATAACTCCTCCTTATTTGTCAAGAAAGAGTATCTCTTTTAACTTAGACTTCGTACTGTACATTTGATCTCTTTGCGTTTTATAGGCGATTAGACCTGTGGAGCTTGAATTAGTATATGCTGTCAAATTGTTGCCCTAGATTTATAGCAATGCTGGGTTATTTTGGTTCACCAGACTGTCATGTTGATTTTTTCTTAGCAAATAAGGAAGGTATTGACTATGCTCATGGATGGCCCGTGTCATTAGTATTCTGACTTTAAGTATTTCCAAGTTTATACCATCACAAAGTTCCAGATTGTTTACTAAGATTCCATTTGAGCAGCACTTATGATTCCAATATAGTATAGTTTGAAACCTAGAAGCTGGCATCTTTGCGATTTTACAACGAGAATCTGAACCAAAAAGAAACTGAGAATATGGATCTTTGGATGTTATGATAAGCAATTAATGAAGACATTGGCTACTGCTCATGGATGGCCTGTATGATGAGGATTCTGATTTTAAGTTTAAACCATCATAAAGTTCCAGAAGCAAATTTTCATAATGAGCTGTCCTAAGTATTCCGGTATCATATAGTTTCAAACATAGAAGTTGTCATCTTTGCGACTTTACATAATGAGAATCTGAACCAAAGAGAATCTAAGAATGTGGAATCTTTGGATGCTACCACAAACAATTAGAATTCTCACTTTGTAAGTATTTCCATGTTTATACCATCACAAATTCTAATTGCTTACCAAAATTTTATCTTGAGTTGCATTTAATGATTCCGAATCATAGAAGTTGACAACTTTACAATTTTACATTATGAGAGTCTGAACCAAAAAGAATCTGAGAATGTGAGATCTTTGGATGTTATGATCCTCAATTGTTCCAAGGAGTATAGTTTGAAGGATGGCTCTAAATATCACATCCCTTATTTCTATATGCTGCAGAAGCGGGACTTGTGTGTTCACTTTCTGGTTCGTGGCTCTGATACATGACAAATGTCTTCATGTATTATCAAAATGTACATACAATTACAATGTGGTTCTATGTAGATGATAAATAGAGCTCGTTTGAGTGATTTCATAGTTCTTCTTGCTCCAGACCCCACCTAAGCTGGTGATACCCTAACCATCAAAGTTTAGAAAATGCAAGACACGGATTTCTCCATAGGCAACAAAAAATCAGCTTGTTTGTGGCCCGCTCTTAATTTAATCCTTATCAGCAGTCTAAATGGATGAATCCCAGTTGTCTTAATTGCCTTACCAATCTAAATGTTGGTTTCACTTTGCAGGAGGTTGACAGAGCTGGACATTCAGGAGAATGGCATAGATGATATTGCTGGTAGTTGGCTAAGTTGTTTCCCGGATGACTTTGCATCACTGGAGGTGTTAAACTTTGCCAGTCTGAACAGTGAGATCAGCTTTGATGCCCTAGAGAGACTTGTCACTAGGTGCAACTCGCTGAGGGTTCTGAAGGTGAATAAGAACATTAACTTGGATCAATTGCAACGCCTGCTTGTCCGGGCTCCTCAGTTGATGGAGCTCGGTACAGGATCCTTTCATCAAGAACTCACGAGTCGGCAGTACGCACAAGTTGAAAGTGCATTCAGCAACTGCAAACATCTGCACACTCTCTCGGGTTTATGGGAAGCGACTTCTCTATATTTACCAGTTCTTTATGCAGCCTGTGCTAGTCTGACTTTCCTCAACTTGAGCTATGCAACCATTGGGAGTGGTGAATTATCGAAGCTTCTTGCTCATTGCCCAAATTTAAGACGCCTTTGGGTAAGGATCTAGCTGCAACTCTAATATCTTTGTGATCCTTTCATGATGAGGTTTTAGGTATTAGCATCCTAACATTTGACATTTTGTGGAGGAATGACACAGAGATCTTTTATTTTTCCCACCTATGTTTTCTCTGAAGAACAAATAACTTCACCACTAGAGAGCATTGGACGTGTGCATGAAAATTGATATTTCCTTCATGTACTTCTTGTATCTTCTTGATGCCTTTTATTGACATCGCTTACTTTATCAAAAAAGAATTGACATCAAGATCTTCCTTACTAGTTTCGAGAAGAAGTTTGTCTGACATCATCCTTAATTCTTTGCCAAGAAACAGTTGGGATTGAACTACTCTTTATTATTATAGTTATTTACTGGTGCATGTACATTCCTATTTGAATGAAGGTTAGCTTGAGCGTCACCTGATGGACCGATAAGGACTATCTACATGCTTTTAAGAGGACTATTTCCTATTTATCACCTTAGTAATAGAAGGAGGAGGTACCAAATTCATTCGTCATGGTGTCTCTTGAATTCTTAATCTGTATGGTGAACGCAAAAATTTTCAGCTGATATACAACTGGTGCCATTTGTGTGGCATTAGAGGCGCAGTTGTTGTTCTGATGATCAACTGTTGTATTCTTCAGGATAAAGGGTAAATTTGAAAAGGTAGAGGAAAATAAGGAGTTCCCAACTATAGTCGTTAACAAGATACTTTCATTCCAGCACTAAGTAAAATTTAAAAGCAAATAAATGTCATGACTTTGTTTTCTTCATCGTCACTGAAAATGACCACTAATATGTCTAATAAAATTTAAACTGCTCTGTGGTTGTTTTCTCTGGGGGGAAAATCTTCAAAGGACCACTGTTTGTCCTCTGGGGGAGTCACTGCTTCACAGCCACTCCTCTAATCACCTTCTTATCCTGGTAGTTCCATTTTTCTATTTTCAAGGTCTTAATGCCTAATCTTTCTGTTATAGGTCCTTGACACTGTCGAAGATAAGGGATTAGAGGCTGTTGGAACCAGCTGCCCCTTGCTCGAAGAACTGCGAGTCTTTCCTGCTGACCCTTTTGACCAGGATATAGTCCATGGGGTGACGGAGTCGGGCTTTGTGGCTGTATCTGCCGGTTGTCCTAAGCTTCAGTATGTTCTCTATTTTTGCCGGCAAATGACTAATGCTGCTGTTGCAACGATAGTGCGTAACTGCCCTGATTTCACCCATTTTCGTCTCTGCATAATGAATCCTGGCCAACCAGACTACCTGACAAATGAACCCATGGATGAGGCTTTTGGTGCAGTGGTCAAGACTTGTACAAAGCTCCAGAGGCTCTCCGTTTCTGGGCTGTTAACTGACCAGACCTTTGAGTATATCGGTAAGTATGCCAAAAACCTTGAGACACTTTCAGTGGCTTTTGCTGGGAGCAGTGACTGGGGTATGCAGTGCGTGCTTGACGGCTGTTCTAAGCTGAGGAAGCTGGAGATAAGGGATTGTCCATTCGGAAATGCAGCACTTCTTTCTGGACTGGACAAGTATGAATCCATGCGGTGTCTTTGGATGTCAGCTTGCAATGTCACCATGAATGGTTGTCGGCTACTTGCAAAAGAGATGCCTAGATTGAATGTCGAGGTAATTAAAGATGAGGACAGCGATGACTATGCTGATAAGGTGTACGTCTATCGTTCTGTAGCAGGGCCACGAAGGGATGCTCCACCTTTTGTTAAAACTCTTTAGTACTAACAAACTGGGACTCTGGTAAGCTCCCTCCCCTCTCCCTGCCAAAGAAGAAATTAATACATTGATATGCTGATAACGCAAAGTTTTATTTATATCTGTCAGGTGTTGCTCTGAGACTCCCTTCCTTCTATTCCAGCTGGCTTTATCTGCTGCATGATGTTCGTAAAGGTGGAAGAGAGAAAGTAAGTGGACAATGGGGCTGAATATGCTGTACCTTCTATGTTTTACTTGTTGGAGAAGCTTGAAAATTCTCAAGGAAGATCAACAAAAGGGTATTTTTGTGCATTATTATGATGAGAAAGAAACCATGCTAATCTCTTACAGTTGGTGAGATCTTTGAGGCCATTGCAAATAATCATCACTCTATTGGCATTGCCAACTGCCAATGGCAATACATGGAACAGGGACGGGAATAAGTGGAACGAATGACCACATGACTAAGTTGACAAGTTATATCTGCCTGAGAAAACTTTCAGCAGTTTGTGCATATCAGAAAATCTGAAGAGTCCTGAAGTTTTCTGGCGAAAACTTAGATATTGAGCGTGAAACTCGCTCAAGAAAGAGCAAGCTGATGTATGCTGGTTTGATGAGTCGCGGAGTTTCTTACAATAAACAGCATAATCATAAAGAAAGAAAAATGAAAAGAGACACAGATTTTAATCATGTAACTTGAATGATGATGATTAGGTCTCAAAGACTTCTTTTTTCTTCTTTTTAAATTCTTGCAACAGACTAAGTCATTTGGCCAAAGGGGAAATGCAAAAGAAGAAGAAACCGTGGTTATTCTTATACATGTGATTGCTGTCTTGTGCTTGCTTCGTTGGAATGTAGTTAGTTTAAACAAAAGACACTTATTCACTTCCATTTGCTTCATTCCTTGCGTTTTTAACACAGTTTTATGCCTTTATCCATTGACTCTGTTTTAGTAAATAGTTTTGCAACTAAACTACACAATTGCAAGATTCAATGAGTAAGGTATCTTTCCACTTCGTTTTGCAGGTATCCAATTCAAAATCCTAAAAGCTGTATTTTGAGCTTTGGATTAGCCAAAGTGTTAGTAATGGTTTCTCTCAATTGGGCCTAACTCAATCCCAAAAGCTAGCTCAAGAGGTGAGTATTGTCCACGTCCACATAAGGAGAGCACCCGTCCCCTTTATGTCGACTTGGGACTCAACACCTCCTCTCACTCCCAGGATTGGACATCTGGAGCGTAGACAATTATGGGGGTCCAACATCGGAATTTCGGGATGGGTCATGCTCTGATACCATGTCAAATGGATCTTGGGGGCTTAACTCAATCTCAAAAACTAGTACAAGAGGTGATTGCCCAAGCCTATATAAGGAGATCACTCATCCCTTTAATGTCGACGTAACAAAGTCCTTTTTTGGAACGATCTTATGGCTGTGGAGTTGTAAACGTGGAAGTTTAAGCAGATAAAAGATGAATTAGCGCCTTAAGTAGAAAGAAAAATGAAAAATTGTGATACCAATCACTATACTGAAAAAAAGATTAGCAGTATATGAATCTCTGCGTCGTCAAATCCTTGACGCGTGTACTATTTATTTAGGAATTAGACGCATTTTTTTTTCTTCTACAAGGTACAACAAAGGTAAACGTGTACATTAGATTAACTTTAGCTATTTGATCAAAATTCGTGGAACTGGAAGAGCTTTTACTGATATAGCCACTAATAAGGCCTTTGGGCCAATGATGTTGAATATTACAAAACTAACTCTACAATTGAATTTGAAGATGGCTGTGTTTACTGTTGCATCTCAACTTTGCAATTCTGTTCTTCAGTCCTAGCTAACAAATCCATACACAACTACACCAATTCTTTAATTCCATTTGTTAATCTATATCTTCTTGTGATATATAAAAGTAATTAAGTATAAATAAGTATGTTAAATAATAAACCAAATAAGATTAAAAAGAAGACAGCTACATGATTCAGTTTCTGGTCTTTTAAGACTTAAACTATAGTTTATTGAGTGATTTTAAGATCTTAAGAAAAACAGATTATGATTTCTTGACTCTATAAATAAGTTCCAGGTGGCCTTTTTTGCAAAGCCAATGATAGTAAAATTTAGCACCATGTGATCTCAATTATATAAAAGAAAATTTTCTCACCATTAGAGTCCTTAGGATTTTCATACTTTCTTTAAGTCTAAGCTATATGAATTGTCACTCCACTGCTCAACATTATTCCCAATTATAGTGGTAATTTTCATTCTTGTCACATGGAAAAGCTCCAACCCTATTGTACACCCTATTGACTAGCAGTTGCATGTATATGAAGCAACAAAATTCGGTTGGTGGAAATTTTACTCAACTTCAGTTCAAATAATTACTACCATTTAAACCTATTTGTACAACTTGAAAATTATTAATTTTTGGAATTTCCAAAGTGAAGTAAAGTTCTGTAATAATTAATAATGGGATTGTAATCGATACTTAAATCACAATAAGGTGAACTATTGTGACAATAATTAGCTAAGGTTAGTATATGACACTTAAGACTACCCCCAAAGTCCATCTTATTTGTTCATACGGAAAAGCACACGCGGATTATAATCAATGAGACAATTAATTAATCACGTAGCATATGTCACCAGCAAATTAGGACATCTTAGGGAAAGTTTGATAACTATAATTTAATAGTCTGTGGGCTCATTTGGTTGCCGGAATTAATCCCAGTATAAATCTGAAATTATATTTATACCGTATTTAGTTATTAGAATTTTTATATTAAAATGTTGGTATTATTTATGATATTATAATTCCTGAATTATAAACTCGAGATATCCTTGTTCCGAACAAAACGACCCTCCAGTGGATTAGCATTAGCTTTGGCGATTCATACGGAGTCCACAACAACATACTTAGTGTGATTTCACGGGTATTAGTCCTCTATAGGCGAAGTCAAATGGAGTTGAGTCCCAAAGGAGATGTTGATAATCAAACAAAATTTATTTATAGAGCAGTCCATATCAAGGGATACTAATCAACTAATCTGGATCCATAATATCAAGAACCTCAACTACAAGTTGCATATAAATCTTGTAATCAGTTGGCCTTTCTATTTTCATTGATATCTCATATCTATATGTGACTTTTGTCTTTCACTAAAATGAATGTGTGAATGTGTTCACTTACCCATATCCCCATCAACCTATTAAAAAGTTGAAATATAAATATATAGCAGTCCATAATTATAATGCATAATATTGGCGAATTTCAGCTTACTAATTTATTTTGCTGACTCATTTTTGTATTAGTAATTATATTGGTGCATGTATGTGGCTTTTCTCTTCAAAGCTAAGGTATTTTGTAGGGCTTTTGGTTCAGTGTTGGATTTCACTTCTTCCTCACTCAAAGTCAAAAGGAGGGTATTCACTATTCAGGCACATAATCACTCACATTTCCTCATATAATATGTCTTTTTCTACCTAACATTTCATGAGCATTAAATAAGCACCGCATCATGTAATCTACTGTTTATTTTGCAGCTATAGAAATCTCCTATGTCCAGATTCAAGATTATGATTTTCTACGTGACAATAGTTTGGGATATCACCATTATTCTGGATATATGAAAATTCATAATTTGGGATGTTTAAAAGGATTTATTTGTGCTATATACACTGATAAAGTAAAATCTCTTTATACCGAGTTATCTTTTATTTCAAGTTACGCGATAGAACCTGGTAGTCCGGGACTTTTCCGGACTTGGCACATAGCGGGAGCTTAGTGCATCGAGATGTCCTTTGTCCTGTACATGTAAGTAACTTTTTTCTTTTCCTTGTAAGTGGAATGTGTTTACCTTTAAAATCGGATAACAATTAAATTTATAAGTGGTTTTAGGAATATGTGATTTCATTTGGTACAAACTGAGAAATATGAAAATTGATATTAGAAATTGACTGTAAACAGAAATAAAGCAAACCAATGTAATAAGCAGCTTTGGCCCCGAGCTAGATCGCCTTCGAACCAATTGAGTATGCTATTGAAAAGTATGAACTGAACAACAGAGTATGAAAGCTTAAGAGAGAAAATGTAATAGATTGCTTTGTTATGTATGATTGTAATGTGTTTACAAATGATTAACCCCCCTCTTTATATAGGGGAAAAATTCTACTTATGGTACAATTCTAAATGTAGAAGGAAATCCCATGACTGGCTAATTAACCGGTCTTGACTTGATACGTGCCGAGATTTCCACCACGATCCTTGCCCGAACACGGATATCTCGGCGTTCTGTTATTCGGCTCAACAGTCTTTCTTCGAACTCGCTTGATGCCTATCCCGCTTGATCTCGATCTCGACTGGTCTCGATCTCGAACTCGATCGGTCCTTGAATCACGAGCTTGGTAATATATCTTCATGTCACGATCCGATATAACATGGGGTCGAACCTTGGCCTGCCGCCTCAATCTCGATTAACCATACAAAATCGAGCAACGTATACAGATAGTCCCCTCGTTTTTTGGAGAGTAATGACAAGAAAGGATTTGAGTCCTCGATCTTCACCTCGGTACATCATGACGTAAGCTTTGTGAAGTAAGCGGTAGAGTTGATCGAAACGTCTCGTCGATATAGTTTTCCAGGCATTTAATGCGCGTCAGTCGATGGTCGGCCACTACCAGCTTTGAATCGCCGTCGTGAAATTAGTAAATAGCCTCTTTTTTCATTCTTTCAGACTTTACTTTGAAATCTTCTTCATTCTAATCTTCCGAGTTTTTTACCTTCTTCAAACCTTCCTATCTTCAGGTCTTTAAATTTCTTTGTTTGTTCTTCCCAAAACACCAAGTATTCCGTTTAAATTTCTATTCTTCTTTTTCCACAAAAACTAAATGGCCAAATCAGAGATCAAAACGACCAAGGAAAATGTCGATGCAATGGTGGCTATATATTGGACCGATGCTGAAGCGGCTCAGGTCTCGGAAAAGGAAGTTTTCGAGACTGCTCCGGCTCGAGCAAATTGAGTTGTCGAGCATGCCAATTGCCAGTCTCGAAGGGAAACTCTCGAAAATATCCATGCTCGTGGATTCGACCTTACAATCGAGATCGAGACCGCTAAGGAGCTTAAGGCTGAAGCTAGAGAGTTAGCTTATCCTAATGACGACGATTTTGAGAGCCTGAGCGGATCTGAAAGTGGAGAAGGCCCCGAGAGTGAATATGTTGCTCCCGAAGATGACTAGGCCCTTTAGGATTTATATATTTTGTGTTTCTGTTAAGGCCGTTTCGGCTTTCTGTAGAGAACTTCCATCGGGCCGTGTTTCACTTGTAAATGATTTTTAACGTATATATAAAAACATTTCTTCCCTTTCATGGCTTCTAAGTCTATTCATTCTTTATTGTTCTATAAAAAGTTCAGAGTGCCTTAGCATAAAGTTATGAAGTTGTATTCTAAGGTCCGAGGCCGATTTGCTTGAAATCGAATCAGTGTAGCCTTTAGGCTTGATGATCGAGCGAGGGCCACGAACTCGAAGTAAGGTAACCCTTAGGTTTTTCAGTTGAGCAAGGATGATCTCTCGACTTGAAGTAAAAGTAGCCCTTAGGCTTTAAGGTCGAGTGAGCACTTGTTCGAACCTGAAGTAAAGTGGCCCTTGGGCTCGATAGACAGTCCCCGAGTGAGAATTTTCTCGAACTCGCGTTAAGGTATTGGGATTTATGATTGAGTGAGGACTTGCTCTAACTCAAAGTAAAAGTAGCCCTTAGGCTTTATAGTCGAGTGAGAACTTTCTCGAACTCGAGATAAGGTAGCCCTTGGGCTTGATAAACAGTCCCCGAGTGAGAATTTGCTCGAAGTCGGGTTGAGGTAGCCCTTGGGCTTTATGATTGAGTGAGGACTTGCTCGAACTCAAAATAAAAATATCCCTTAGGCTTTATGGTCAAGTGATAACTTGCTCGAACTCGAGAGAAGTTAGCCTTTGGGCTTGATAGACAGTCCCCGAGTGAGAATTTGCTCGAACTCGGGTTAAGGTAGCCCTTGGGCTTTATGATTGAGCGAGGACTTGCTCAAACTCAAAGTAAAAGTAGCCCTTAGTCTTTATGGTCGAGTGAGGACTTGCTCGAACTCGAGATAAGGTAGCCCTTGGGCTTTAAGATTGAGCGTGGACTTGACTAAACTCAAAGTGAAAGTAGCCCTTAGGCTTTATGGTCGAGTGAGGACTTGATCGAACTCGAGATAAGATAGCCCTTGGTCTTGATAGACAGTTCCCGTATGAGAATTTGCTCGAACTCGAGTTAAGGTAGCCCTTGGGCTTTATGATTGAGCGAGGACTTGCTCGAAATCAAGGTAAAAGTATCCCTTAGGCTTTATGGTCGAGTGAGGACTTGCTCGAACTCGAGATAAGGTAGCCCTTGATAAACAATCCCTGAGTGAGAATTTGCTCGAACTCGGGTTAAGGTAGCCCTTGGGCTTTATGATTGAGCGAGGAATTGCTCGAACTCAAAGTAAAAGTATCCCTTAGGCCTTTGTAATTTTGTATTTGACCGATTTGACCTTTATATAAATATTGTCCATAAGTGTAAGACGTTTTCCCCTTTTTGGCTCAAAAAGGTTTTTATCATTCGGATTTACAAACTTGGAATGCCTTAGCATGAAATAAGAATCGTGCGAGAGTTCGAACAACCTTTGTATTCATTAGAGTTTTTGATGCTCGATATTATCGAAGCCTTTTACGACTTTGGCGGGGGTAGCCTTTAAAATCGGTTATGAAAGAATTTGAAGGCCTATCTTGTTACGGAATTCGGACGTCTCCAAACCGTGTTAATTCAGTCGTATCCTCTTAGTACAGGATATACCTGTTTGGTTTATTTTCTCGTTTACTTCGAGCTTGCCCGAAGTAATAATACCCGAGTGGGGTGGCCGTGGCCTTTAAAATTTGAGGGTTGCCTAAAAGTTCTTAAGACCCCTATGCTTTAATAATTCGATCTTGTTCGAATTTATTTTTTGGACGGCAGTCCCCGAGTGTGGGGGTGATTATTCGAACTCTGGTTATGATCGTCTCTTGGGCTTGTTTCCAGAATAGATCAAAAGTATGGAATTGTAAAGTAGAAAAACTTTTTATAAGACATGAGATAATTGCAACGAAAAATACTTATCTTTATTCTTGTGAAAAATTATTACACATGTGTACATGTTTTGTGTCGGGGTCCCGAACATCCTATGTGGACACGGTTTGTTCGATCGTTTAGCCCTTACAAGTCTCACCTCGGGTACTGTTGGTGCCGTATTTGACACCGATTCGTGATCGGCCTTCGATCTTAAGTTAGTTTGACGCATTGTTGCCTCTACGATCTCCATTATATGGTTGATATCGATCTGTATTTGACCTTGATTCTATCTGTAGGTCTGATAGGATAAACGGACCCAGAAGGAACTCCCAACTGATCATCTTCGAGCTTGATCTTCGTCTGGTATCGATTGTGCACATCGGCCCAAGTGACAACTGGATATTCGATCAAATTCTTCTTCAACCACTGTGAGGCCACTGAACTTCGAGCTTTGATACCTTAAGTGAGAGCTTTAACAGACCAATCGTTGGTGACAGGTGGTAACTTCATTCGTTCCATTTGGAATCGAGATACGAATTCTCCGAGCGTCTCATTGTCCTTCTATTTTACCTTGAAAATGTCTGATTTCCTTGTTGCGACCTTAATGGCCCCAACGTGTGCCTTTACAAAAGAATCTGCAAGCATAGAAAATGAGTTAATAGAATTAGACGGTAAATTATGATACCATATCATAGCACCCTTCGATAGAGTCTCCCCGAATGTTTTCAGCAAAACATATTCGATCTCGTCATCTTCCAAGTCATTTCCTTTGATAGCACACGTGTACGAGGTGACATGTTCATTTGGATCTGTCATTCCATTGTACTTAGGAATATCGGGCATATAGAACTTCTTGGGAATCGGCTTCGAAGCCGCACTTGGGGCAAAGATTTTTGTACTAACTTTTTGGAATCTAGTCCTTTCAATATCGATGGCGCCCCCGAGATTTGATCAACTCTGGAGTTATAGGTTTCCACCTTCTTATCGTTTTCCTCGATCTTCCTTTCCCCTATCTCAATTCTCTTTGTCAGTTCTTCGAGCATCTTCATGATAGCAGGATTAGTCTCTGATTCCTTGTCATTTGATTTCCTCGTAGCCGACTCGACCCTGCTCGGTGCTTGGTTCTGATTTTGGAGTTCTGTTATTGCAGCTTGTTGAGCCTGTAACATTTTGAATATTATTCGAAGGCTGATTCCGCCTTCTTCACCGCCCTGTGCGTTCTGACCAGCTGATCGAACGTCTCTGCGGACGCTATTTTCGGGGTCGACGACCAGATTTGCATTAATGGCAATATGGAACTGACGTCGATGGGGTCAGCAATCGGAACTCCATCGAGGTCAATTGAAAGCATCTCGTTCCTTAGGGTGGCTATGGCGTGTTTTCGCAATAAGAACCAAGGCCATTGTCGATGTGTGTGGGCACTGCTTGAGAGTTCAACATGCTGATTCTGGAATCAAAAAAATGCTTACAAGAACAAGTGTAAAACAATGTGTGTTATCAAAATTAGTACCAAACAATCACTATTATCCTTAACCCCACGGTAGGCGCCAAACTATTTACCCTTAAAATCGGATAACAATTAAATTTATAAGTGGTTTTAAGAAAATATGATTTCACTTGGCACAAACTGATAAATATAAAAATTGATATAAGAAATTGACTGTAAACAGAAATAAAGCAAACCAATGTAATGAGCAGCTTTAGCCCTCGAGCTAGGTCGCGCTCGAACCAATTGAGTATGCTATTGAAAAGTATGAACTGAACAATAGTGCATGAAGGCTTAAGAGAGAAAATGTAATATATTGCTTCGTTATGTGTGATTGTAATGGGTTTACAAATGGTTAAACCCCCTCTTTATATAGTGGAGGAGTTCTACTTATGGTACAATTCTGAATATAGAAGGAAATCCCATGACTGGCTAATTAACCGGTCTTGATTTGATATGTGCCGAGATTTCCGCCACGATCCTTGCCCGATCACGGATATCTCGGCTTTCCGTTATTCAACTCAGTAGGCTTTCTTCGAACTCGCTCGATGCTTATCCCACTTCGTCTCGATCTCGGCTGGTCTCGATCTCGATCGGTCCTTGAATCACGAGCTTGGCAATATCTTCATGTCACAATCCGATATAACATGGAGTCGAACTTTGGCCTGTCGCCCCAGTCTCGATTAACCGTACAAAATCGGGACTGTATACAGAATGCAAATAATTATTGATTATTTTATTTTCTATATTATAATAAAAAATAGTATGGTTGATAATGGGTATGTGCTAACTCTTTAATCTAAAATGAGGAGAAATTAGTTGGAAGCGACAAACCTTTTTCAGATTAAAAGGCTAAATATTCGCACGCTGGCCTTCAAAGGGACTTCTCTAATTAACAAAGGAAACTATTATATTAAAGGGAAAAAAATAGACAATAACTAAGGTCGGCGATCACTAATACTAAAAAGACTTTATCAGTAAATTCAAGCACTTTTCAAGCATTTAGTGCTAAAAGAATTGGGTTTGGCAGCTGGGGCAAAAGATGGTATAGAATAGTACTCCGTGACCAACAGAATAATGGCTATTTTTGTCATCTAATAAGACCTTCTTCGTACTAAATAGGCATCTAATCATATTAAAGGAACTTTTTAGTTTTTTTATTTGTTTGTAATTCGTCATCTTCTGAAAGGGTATACTTTTTCTTCTTTTCTTGATTTATATGTTGTGATAGAGTTGTTACTTTTTTCCGACGAACTCAAGTAAATGTTGCTCTTTAGATTTTAGACGTGCAACGAGAGAAACTATGTATATAATTACTCAATAAGCATACTACATCTATCTTTATATAAATCACTATCACTTAATATAAGACTATAACAATTAATGGCTATTTTAATCCATTTACTTACATTTGACACCAACTCAATAGTTTATTAGTTAAGATAGTTAAGTATGCAATGTATTTCAATCTTAGCAGCTTTTGGATTGGTTAAGGTCATCTCACCATCCAATACCGAAAAGGTAAGAAAAGAGATGCAATTTTAACAAGAAAGATTGAGCTAAAAAGGTGACAAGAAGCCTAAATATATAGGGGGTTCACATGGTGGGACTATGCATTTTGGCACACTCTATTGCCAAAGTTCTTATTACAATTGAAAGCTACACTATGTTTTTTTTCTTTCTCTGTTTGCATCTAGTCCATTACAACTTCAATCTTTTCATTATTTTGTGTCAAAATTCCATTCCACTGTCAAATGTCACATCCTCTGCAAGTCTACTCTTTCTTTACTAAGCACCACTTTTAACTTTTAGGCATGGAAAGAAACTTCCTAAAGTCTAAAACAATTCGTGACACTAGGAACCTTGGCGTTTACTTTTCTTTCCCATATTTGAAAAGAAAAAAAAATTAAGAAAATTCTTTTAGATATTACTCTCTGTCTACTTTTTTTAAAGGTTGGAATGAGTTGAACACCCTCGTAAATTTCAATTTTAAAGAAGACACTCTCTCATCCTAAACTAAGTTAACACTGTGTAAAATGAATTAGAGTTTTTATTTTATTTTAAAAACTACTGGAAGAGACAATATCAACAAATCATCACTACTATTTTAGCTAGCGTTTGCATGTAGAAAAAATAATTTTTAAAAGTTGAAATTGTGTTTGAACATGCATTTTATGTGAAAAGAAATTACAATTTTGTAAGCAAAAAACTTCAAAAACTACTCTAAAGCTATTTTCGGGATTTGAATATTTTTTTTAAAAACAATTCTGCCAAAAATAGTCAAAATTTATAAAAGCAGATTTTGAAAACAAAATTTAAGAGAAAAGTTCCCAAATTTTATGGTCAAATGGGAGTTTAATATTTGATTAGAGCTAATATGCCAATGTTCTGTTTTTCTATGGTTCTCGTGTTCTATTTAAGGTTGTTGACATGAAAGTAAAACAATATACGAACAAAAGAATAGATAACGTATACATCAATGAAACATTTTAGAAAAGAAAAGAGTATATCTAAAGTAAGATCCATTGTGAGGCTATTGTTGATATATCGAGAAAAAATATTGTGCTATCTTTAGCAATTTAAACCTTTAGATTAGATGATAGGTTAGAGCTCAAATTTTATCGTTATCCATTATTTAAAAAAAGATATACACCGATGAAAAGGAATCAGGTTCGCAGATAAGAGATCATTTTGATAATCTTTTGTATAAATAAAAATATGCTATATTTAACCGTCTAATCTTTTGAATAGATGGTTACAAATGCATTTGTATTGGATCGGAACATTTCATGATGAAAATATGAATCTAGATTTGTCAATAGACCTTTAAAAATTAAATAAACCGACTTTAACTGTACCGTACTGTACAGAATTAATTATTAAATTTCTTTTAATAAAAGAAAAATTAACCCAAATTGCCAATCATCCAATCGCTTAAAGTAAAAATAATCAATAAAAGTATAATATATGCAAAATTTATGTATTACATGTATATAATTGAGTATAATCAATTAAATTTCATATACCATACGAAATAATAGGTTAGACTTTTAAATTTATGAAAATAAACCAAAAAAATACAATTTTTGTTTCATATATTAAGTTTAAAAATAAAAATATTTTACTAGGGCGTTGGGATTATAGAAACAACTACAAGCCAACAGGTAATTAACATCAAAAGTTCTAACTCTCAAACTTATTTTGCTACTCCTCATGTTGATTTTCTACCATTATAACACTCCGTAAATTCAGACTAAATGTGGACGTGTTGAATAAGCATTAATGTTATTTTTTAGACATATGAAGTCCTATCAGGATGATTATGGGTGCAAATAGTCGTTTGAGATCAAGACGGAGAATGAGGTGCATAAGATTCGATAAAATCGACTAAGTTTATTGAAGATCCATCTTTCATCCTGATTTCATAAAATTTTGTTACGAAGTGGAGAAAGCACAAAACACAAAACTTATATCCCTTTGAAATAGCTTTCTAACGATATATTGTGTAGCCTGAAAGGATCTCTATGCAAAAGTTTATGTGCGTTTTACTGAGCAATGCGAAGTATGCGCGCCAGGTGCGTGCCCCGATGGTCCCGTGCGCGGCCGCGCACTTCTGACAGTGCTACTGCTTTTCTCCATGTTAGGTGCGTGGTTGGGGCCTTCAGGTGCGCGAGAGTGCACCCGGGGGGTCCTTTTTAAAACCTACTTCGTCCTCCACACCCCAAAATAGGGTCGGACATATATCGGGTAAAATCGATAACTAAACTGTTAATTGTTTATTGAGTTATCTGTATCGTGTTATTGGGTTAATGGTTTAGAATTTTTTTACTATTGGATTATCAGTTTAGGCCTCGGTTTGCGAATTTTGTTAATGGGTTAACCAATAACCCAGTAAGAATTAATAAAATTATGACTTTACCATTAAGTATATATATGCTAGGGCTTCAGTGCATTCTCTCCTATTCTTTCTCATCTGCACTCTTCAGTTGCTTCATCTTCATTCGTCATAGACTTTACAAGTTACTCCTAGCGTAAGTCTTTAGTCTTATACATTAGGCTTTTCATTTCTATGACAAAAATCATCTTCATATAGGGATTGGTCTATGGTTTCTTTTTTCAGGTTAGGCATTTGACAAATGACATCCAGTTTATCTTGGACTGTTTGAGGGCATCAACGCTTGTGGAAGTGCAAGTATTGTATGAAATAAAAATTCTAAATCAACTGTTGTTGTTATCATATATGATGTTTTAGACTTCAATACCACACAAGACGATAAGTTAATCTATGTGGTACCCAATTTTCGAGTGTTGTCTCTCTAGAAGAACCTGGTTCTTCTTGGTATTCCAACTTATACTGTTGCGGAATAATAAAAGCAGTAAAGTAAAAACACAGAGATTTTTACGTGGAAAACACCTGGCTCAAAAGGTGAAAAAACCACGACCTACTACTCAGTTGGATTTGCTCAAACTCTTCACTAAAACTCTGAGCCAAACGGACTTAAAAAATAAACTCTTTTGTAATCCTATGACTAACTCTAATCTCTTTGTAGTAACTAGCCCCTAACTAATTTCTACAAGCTTCAAGTTAACTCTAACTTGAACAATGCCTACCTATTACAATTGCTTCTATGAAAGCTGAAAAGATACAATATTAAGTCTCCTACTACAACCAACGAGACTCAATGACAAACAGATGGAACTGGTTCTTCTAGCTGGTCTGTAGCCTTTGTGTCGCACAGTAATTCTGCTTGCAAAATATCTGAGAATTTTACTTTCAGATCTTGATTCACTTATGCACTTGTGCGTTCTTTTTTCAAGCAAGAATACTTCAATTATTTATAAAGTCAGTTGTTGAGTTTGTCGTTCAGTTCTGGTACAACTCTACCTGGGAGAACGAGTTCGTATTAAACTCAACTTCCTTCCTTCGTTACTGTCCTTGTTGAATTCAACTTCTATTCTCTTATTAATTTGCAATCTTTTCGCATTAGAAGACACTCTCTTTGTTCATTGATACTTCACAATCACATTCATCTCCTATGCATATAAGGTTTGTGTGCCAACGCGTCAGGTCAAGTGTGTATGCTCTGATGGACTTGGTTCAACTGGTCAGACATTTGTCAATCTTCAAAACTATGCAGTGACTTGGGTCAACAAATTTCCCCTTTTTAATGATGACAAACTCTGTGCTTCTCCCTGTATACAACTCAAACACTTTGTATGTTTTTTAAACATTTATCATAGAGAAACCAGGTTCATTAGGTTATAAATATCACTTGAAATATAAAAGTACATATGTCTTTCCCCTTTTGGCATCATCTAAAAGTTTGCAAAATGATAAACTTACCAGTGTTGTTAACAATTACTCATGGCCATTGAGGCAACTGCAGGTGCAAACATGATTAATCATCATAAGAAACCAATAAATGTAAGTTATCTAAGGAATTGAGACAAGTCAATAACAAAACAGCAAAAAATCATTGATTAGGAACGTACATCAAACACCATACAAACAAAACAAAAACAGCCATAACCATGAGCAAAAAAAATAAAACCAATAGAAACAGAACAACTGGTCTAAAGAGGGGTTTTGGAAGCTCTGGACAGCCTAAGGATGGGAAGGTGCAGAGGAGGTTGTGGTCTTGCTTTGTAGAAGAGAAAGCATCTGATTAAGAATACCCTCGTTCTTTTCCATCCCCCTCAGCTTTAAACTCAATCAAACGAGACTTCAAACGAAGGATCTCCATATCCTTGATCTCGCTTTCCTGCACCAGAGTTCTAACTTTGCTATTGACAGGCTGCTTCCTAGATGAACCAGGTTCATCTGCAGGAACATTGACAGTATAATCGCAAGTCAGCAAAGTATCCTTCCCAAAATAGTCCTTGGCAGTACCCATCTCATCCTTTTTCACAGGAACATCAAAATGAGCAAGCACAACAGTCAGAATAAATCCATATGGAATTGCATGTGCTTTTGTTCCATTCACAAACTCTGTCCAAGAGTTGGATGATGAAGGCTGGACAATTTATCTGCTTACCCCTATACAAGCATTCCATCAAGGTCAGATCCATATAGTTGGCTATGTGCCTTTGTTCTTGTCTTGGCAGCACGAACTTGATGACAAACTCGAAAAACAACTTGTGCTCTGGCTTCATTCCACTCTTGTAGACTGGCCTGGGTTTAATTTCCCTTTCATTTTCACTGAAGAATCTGGTACTATTGATTGCTGAGGCCATCCCATCCAAACTATGCCATCTTTGCCTAGTGTAATCTTCGTAGCCCTCAGCAGGAATTTGCAGAATTTCTCCCAGTTCTTTAGCATCAAAGGAGAATTGAATTCCTTTGACTGTGGTACTAACCCTGCCATCTTTGACCACTGCAGTACCCATGAACTCCACCAGTTCAGCTCTAGCCAATCTACCTTCTATGTGAAGAACCATGTTCTTCCACCCCTGAACATCCAGTGTGTCCAGCAGGTATCTCATCCCAGATTCCTCGAGATCCTTCACCAACTTTCCCTTTCAGAATTTTTCTTTTGCCAAACAAGGTGATTCTGTCATTCACCTCACCAACTTCCCCTTCATCTTCTCCACTCCACTCTTTATCATCATCTTTCTCAACAACCTTCACTTTTCTTGCCTTGGACCTAGTCTTTTTAACGGTTCTTGTAGGTGTGCCAGATACTGTAGCTCACTTCTTTGAAGAAGCCTTAGCCCTTTTTGTTTTTGGTGCCTCAACAACAACATGAGCAGTCTGCTCTTTATGATGTGCCAGTTCCATCGTATTCTCTTCTACCACAACAGTCTCCACAGGCTCTCCTACTTTAGTCTTTCCCTTTGCAGCTCTCCTTTTCTTGCTCTCAAGCAGAGCCTTCTCAAACAGTTATTCTTCCTCTCTCACAACACTATGTGTAGCACGCACCTTAGGAACAAGAACATCAGCATCTACAGAAGCTTTTCTCTTCTTAGAAGGAACTGGGTTAGTAGCCTTTTTGGACTTCTGAGTCCTCCTTTTCTTGGGGTTATAGGACTCCCCTAGTTTCCTTAGTCTGTCAGCCAATGTCTTGTCCCCAGATGAACCAGGTTCATCTACTCTTTTCTTTAAGCTTGTTAGACCTGCCGTTGATTCCTCAACTACACTTCCCCCTAACTCTGTGACATCTTCTCCAACCTTCTCAGGAATGGGACCACAAATAGTCAATGTAGTACCATCCTCCCCAAATCCCTTTCCCTCAAGAATTTTACCTTTTTCCAATTTTCTTTGCCTACTAGGCACTTTAACATCAACTACCGACCCAACCAGAAAAAACCTGTTCTCAACATTAACTGACTCAGAAATTCCCTCGAGATTACCTTGTTCAGAATTTGATGAACCAGGTGCTTCATCCTCGTTGGCTGATTTAAAAGATTCACTTGATGATTCAGAATTCTTATCCTTTTCGGCCTGCAGAATCGCCTCCAAGAATTTTGCACGTGACCCAGAAGCCACTGATTTTCTGGCAAGAACCTTTACACGACGACCACGAGGGGCTGGGTTAGGGTTAGATGTGGGTTATGGAACATGAGGGTTTTCAGGAATATGAGGGTTTTTAGGAATATGAGGGTTTTCAGGTGATTGAGAACTGTATATAGGCGGAGAATTTGAATCTGATTCATAGTTCCCTCCATCATAATCACGATTTGGTGATGAAGAAGAACAAGCAGATGGTGGTGAAGACATGATTATGAGTGTTGTTAGGAAGAAAATAAAGAGTAATCAGTTTTTGGGTTTGAAGAGTAATGATCTTGGTTCGACGGTTACTTTATGAAGAGGAGAGTAATAATGACCCTTATATAAGTTATGGCTATTAATTTTACAACGGGTAGAACATTTATTCAAGTGGAAGTCTAATAGTTGTAGGAGTGTCATTGATTAGACAATTAAGAGTTCCCTACCTCTAGGCTAATTGAGTACTGATGTGACTTCTTGGAACGTGTTCATTTAAGGATTAGTACAAAGAATTTGAAATGAACCAAATATAGATATAATCCTGCTCATGTGTGACTGTAATTAGTTCAATAATTGTATGGAGATGATCACATACCTTGTCAGTCAGATGAACCAGGTTCATCGTGTTAAATTCCTTAATTTGCCTCAATTTACAAAGATAGAGAAATATCATTAGTAACCAGGGAATCATATTAATACATGGCAAGGGAGTATGACAGTAAAGTCATGATGTTGAGCAATGATTAGACTGGTTGATTATCTATGTTAGTGTTTCTAGCGAAAATTTTCTTTTTTTCCCAAATATATATATATTTTTTCAATCAGGTGATTTTAATCATCCCTAATTCAAGTCTGTTTCTCTCAAAATGCTCCCTACTCAGTGCTTTAGTAAAGATATCTGCAATTTGTTGATCAGTAGCACAAAATTCAATTGAGTCATTCCTTTTTCATAGTTATCCCTCAGGAAATAGTGCCTAACATCTATGTGCTTAGTTCTCTTATGATGAACCAGGTTCTTCGTCATACTAATTGCACTAGTGTTATCACAGAAAATAGGAATGCATCCCACATCTATACCAAAGTCCATGAGTTGTTGCTTGATCCATAGCAACTGAGCACAATAGGAGGCTGCAGCCACATATTCAGCCTCAGCAGTAGACAAGGCTACTGAATTTTATTTCTTGGTATCCCAAGACACAAGTCATGAGCCCAGAAAGTGAGTCATACCTGAAGTACTTTTCTTGTCTACCAGGAAACTTGCATAATCAGCATCAGCATATCCTACAAGGTCGAAATTACTACCTTTAGGATACCAAAGACACAAATCAGTGGTGCCTTTCAAATATCTCAAAATTCTCTTTACTGCAGTGAGGTGGGACTCTTTTGGATTTGCCTGAAACCTAGCACACAGTCCCATGTTGAACACAATATCAGGTCTGCTGGCAGTGAGATATAATAGAGACCCAATCATCCCTCTGTATAGCTTCTGATCAATAGATGAACCAGGTTCATCCACATCCAATTTGTAGTTGTGGCTATGAGAGTGTTTATTTCCTTTGAGTCTTCCATTTTAAACTTCTTGAGCAATTCTTTCACATACTTTTGTTGGTGGATCATTGTTCCATTTGAGTTTTTCTTGATTTGCANTAGGAGATCACTTCCCTTTTCTCTTAAGAACAAGGTACTGTCAATTTTGTCTCGTTTGTACCCATGTTCGAGCAGGAATTTTGATAATCGTTCATACCATGCTTTTGGTATTTGTTTGAGACCATATAGAGCCTTGTCGAGTTTGTATACGAGGTCAGGTGACTCCTTGCTTTCAAAACCTGGAGGCTGCTTGACAAATACATCTTCCTTCAGATAGCCATTGAGAAAGGCACTCTTAACATCCATCTGATGAAGAGTGAATTCCATGTGAGAAGCAAATGCTATAAGAAGTCTGATTGCCTCCAGTCTTGCCACAGGGGCAAAGGTATCATCATAGTCAATTCCTTCTTCTTGACTATACTCTTGAACAACTAGTCTTGCCTTATTCCTTGTAATATTTCCATCCTCATCGAGCTTGTTCTTGAAGACCCACTTGGTTCCAATAATGATTTGTCTAGTGGCCTGGGTACCAAGTTCCATACTTGACTTCTTTCGAACTGATTCAACTCTTCTTGCATGGCATTTACCCAATCACCATCTTATAGGGCTTCCCCAATATTCTTTGGTTCGATTATGGATATAAAGGCATCAAACGCACACAGTTTTTTCAAGGATGATCTTGTTTTGATTCCAGATGTCAAATCTGTTATGATGTTCTCAAGAGGGTGAGAACTCTGATATCTGTGTGGTTTGAGTACCAGTTGTTCATTCCTAGACAATTCCATGGTGTCTTGTTGCTGTGGAGCAGGATCAGGGCCAGGTTGCATATGTTGAATTCCCCCTGTCATGTTGCTTGGGGTAGTTGAACCTGGTCCATCACCTGTTCCACCTTCCATGTTTGCTTCAATGTGATCACTGCTTCTCACCAGTCCAAGCTCCTCATCTTCTGGTTCTTATCTCTCAGGTGAACATATCAAATGCTTCATCCTTAGATGCCAGGAATAAGGTCCAAGTGAACCTGGAATAATCATCAACTAGCACCATCACATATCTCTTACCACCTCTACTCAGAGTTCTCATAGGACCACATAGATCCATATGAACCAGTTCCAACGTCCTGGTGGTACTGACTATTTTCTTACTTTTGAAAGAGGACCTTACCTGCTTCCCCCTGGCACATGCCTCACAAACTTTGTCCTCCTTGAACTTAATGTTAGGAAGTCCTACCACTAAGTCCTTAGAGACTAGTTTGTTAAGCTGAGTTAGACTCGCATGACCAAGTCGTTTGTGCCACAGGAGGGGATCACTGTCCAACACACTTAGGCAAGTTGAGTTAATTTCAGACAGTGTGGACAAGTCTATGACATAGATGTTATTCATTCTTTTTCCCTGCAAAACAATCTTGTCAGTAAGCAGGTTAATCACAAAACATTTTGTGGAAGTAAAAGCAACCAGGTTACCTCTGTCACATAGTTGCGATACACTGATCAGGCTATATTTCAAGCCATCTATTAGATACACATTTTCAATGGATCGTGTGTCATCCTTACCTACCTTACCAACCCCAATAATTTCACCTTTCTTTCTGTTTCCAAAGGACACATTTCCTTCTTTGAGACTTTCAAGTGAAAGGAATTGTTCCATGTTCCCTGTCATATGCTTTGAGCAGCCACTATCCAAATACCAAATTTGGCTGCCTCCTCTCACTTGAACCTACAAAAGAATCAAGGGTTAGTTTTAAGAACACAAACTAGTTTGGGTCCTTTTCTATGAGAGAATGGATGAATCAAATTTTTTCTGGCCCAATTTGGTAGCCCGTTTTCCCTTTTTACAAACCTCTTATTTTTTCGATTGGCCTGCTTTTTTGAATTACACTCATATTTGTAGTGGTCAGTCTTACCACAATGGGTGCAGATTTTATTCTCAGGGAGAGTGAGATACTTGCTTTTGGGATCCCACTTGGGAAATTAACTTCCAAAGCCAATCCCTCTCCGGTTGCTNCTCCATTTACAAGTTTTATCTAATTCATGTTTGAATTTGCCAAGTTGTACGATAAGAGTTCTTATCTGTTCATCCTTGGCATACATCTTATCTTTTAGTTTTCCCACGTTTTCTTCTAACATGATATGAGAATAAGCAACAACCTTTTTACTAGATCCTAGCTTTAGCTTTAAGTTTTTAGATTTTAGTTCTAGAATCTCAGTTTTAAGTGAATGAACCTGGTTCAACAAGACAATGTTTTTCTTTTCAGATTCACTGACTCTGATTTCCAGGTTCATGAACTTTGCTTTTAGCATTGCTCATTCTTTATATAGTTGATCCTTCTCTTTGGTTGTTTCCTCAAAATCATATATGAAATCAAGTAGCAACTCAGAGAATTTTTCCTTAGATAGGAACTTTACTTTGTTTTTAAGATGGGAGATACGTACCTCTAGTTCTTCATGTGATTCTAATCTGATTCTCCAATTGCCATGAACGCCTGATATTTAGTCTCCCCATCTTCTGATTCCTCATCTGAACTTTCCCCCCATTCAGCAACCATAGCCTTTGTTGTGGTTTTCTTGGGTTGGACCTATTCCTTCTTTCATATCTCTCTTTTTTCCATTCTACTTCCCACTGAGGACAGTTTTTGATGAGATGGTCAGTCTTACCACATGTGTAGAATCCCTCGTTGGTTGGCCTTTCTGGAGCTTTTGCTTTGTTGTAGTTTCATCCTCTAGAGATGCCCTTCTTCCTCATGAGAAAGTTTCTAAATTGTTTGGTAATCATGGCCATCTCATCATCCTCCAGATCTGCTCCCTCAGTGATTCTTAGTGCTATACTCCTCTCCTTCTTTGGACCATCCATCTTCATTGTCTGCCTTCTGAGTTCATAGGCAGTGAGGTTTCCAATCAGCTCATCCAATCTCAGGGTTGCCATATTTTTGGATTCCTGGATAGCAGTGATTTTGCTTTCCCAGGAAATAGGCAAGACCCTTGTCAGGATCTTCTCAACCCTGTCCTCTTCAAGAATGACTCTTCCAAGAGACTTCAGTTCATTAGTCAAGGTTGTGAACCTTGTGTACATCTCTTGGATAGTCTCTCCTTCTTTCATAGTGAAGTTTTCATACTGAGAGTATAGTAGAGTACCTCTTGACCTTTTTACCTGAGGTGTTCCTTCATGGGCTACTTGCAAGGTATCCCAGATCTCTTTGGCAGTGGTGCAACTTTGGATTCTGCTGTACTCGTCTGGACCTAGTCCACATACTAGCCACTTTTTGGCCTTTGCATTCTTCTCCCATTTCTTCAGATCCTCAGCAGTGCAGTCAGCTATAGTATTTGGTACATCTATACCTTCAGCAGTCTTCATCATGGTAGCTAGAGGACCATCAGTGACTATGTCCCAGAGTTCATAGTCTTCTCCAATTATGTGGTCCTTCATCCTGTTTTTCCACCAAGAGTAATACTGGCCATTGAAGAGTGGTGGCCTTGCAGTTGATTGACCTTCCCAATTTCCAGGTGGTGCACTCATCTTGATCTTCTCCAAGGTGTTAGCCTTTCAAGGATAACCTGCTCTGATACCAATTGATGTTTTAGACGTCAATACCACACAAGAAGATAAGTTACTTTGTGTGGTACCCAATTTTCGAGTGCTGTCTCAATAGAAGAACCTGGTTCTTCTTGATGTACTTACTTCTACTGTTGCGGAATATTAAAAGCAGTAAAGTAAAAATACAGAAATTTTTACGTGGAAAACACCTGGATCAAAAGGTGAAAAAACCACGACCTACTCCTCAGTAGGATTTGCTCAAACTCTTCAATAAAACTCTGAGCCAAACGGACCTACAAAATAAACTCTTTTGTAATCCTAGGACTAACTCTAATCCCTTTGTAGTAACTAGCCCCTAGCTAATTTCTACGAGCTTCAAGTTAACTCTAACTTGAACAATGCGTACCTATTACAATTGCTTCTATGAAAGCTGAAAAGATACAATATTAAGTCTCCTACTCCAACCAACTAGACACAATGACAAACAGATGGAAATGGTTCTTCTAGCTGGTCTATAGCCTTTGTGTCGGACAGTAATTCTGCTTGCAAAATATCTGAGAATTTTTCTTTCAGATCTTGATTCACTTCTGCACTTATGCGTTCTTTTCTCAAGCAAGAATAGTTCAATTATTTATAAAGTCATTGTTGAGTTTGTCGTTCAGTTCTGGTACAACTCTACCTGGGAGAACGAGTTCGTATTAAACTCAACTTCCTTCCTTCGTTACTGTCCTTGTTGAATTCAACGTCTATTCTCTTATCAATTTGCAACCTTTTCGCATTAGAAAACACTCTCCTTGTTCATTGATACTTCATAATCGCATTCATGTCCTATGCATATAAGGTTTGAGTGCCAATGCGTCAGGTCAAGTGTGTATTCTCTGATGGACATGGTTCAACTGGTCAGACATTTGTCAGTCTTCAAAACTATGCAGTGACTTGGATCAACAATATCGGAGGAGGCAGCTGATGCCGTGGAACATTTTGTGGGAATTGTTGCAGTTTGATAAGTATTTACCCACTGACTTTTTGGTGAAGCCTATAAGGATTGAGTAGTTGTTGTCTTGTTAACTTGAATTTGAACTGTTAGTATTATGTGTTTGGACTTGTTAATTTTAAGATGAAATTGCTACTACTTGTATTATTATTATTATTATTATTATTATTATTATTATTATTATTATATTTGGACAACTGTTGTTGAAGAACTAATACTATTCCAGTTGTGGCCACTGGACAGAACGCAGAAATGGGTAGTATACTATATGTGAATTCTTCTCTTTTTTGCTTAAGTCCAGTGAATTGTCTTCTCTTTTTCTTAACTCTAGATTGAGTTATATTATTGGGTAAATCGATAACCAAACCAATAATGATCGATAACCGATATATTATCGGTTCGATTATCAGTTTATCAAATATGTAAATGGATAACCGATAATATTCATAATCGAACCGAACTGACCGATGCCCACCCATACCCCAAAACACAAAAACTTACTATAGAAAGGGAAGCTCTCATGTAACAACCTGACCGGTCGTTTTGAGAATTTAAGTTTCATTCAGTGGTGTAACGTCTTGAACAACTTCATATTATGTATATCGACTTGCACACATGGTTGAATTCAGCTACTGGATGATTCGGAGTTGAATTGGAAGGAAGATTTTATTTTGGGAAGCTTAAGCGTGCAAATTTGGCCGGAATTTGACTTTGGTGTAAACGGCTCCGGAATAAGTTTTGGATGATGTCAGCAGCTTCTATGGTGATTTTGGACTTAGGCATGTGTCCGGATTTGGAGGTCCGTAGAGTAATTTGAGGCAATTTGGCAGAAGTTAGAAATTTGAAGGTTTTTGAGAAGTTTGAACGGAAGTGGACTTTTTGATATTGGGTTCGGATTCCGATTCCGGAAGTTGGTGTAGGTCCGTAATATCGAATGCGACTTGTGTGAAAAATTTGAGGTCAATTGGACGTTATTTGATAGGTTTCGACATCGAATGTAGAAGTTTGAAGTTCTAAAGTTCATTAGGCTTGAATTGGGGTGCGTTTCATGATTTCAATATGGTTTGAGGTGATTTGAGGCCTCGAGCAGGTCCGTGTTATATTATTGTACTGGTTTATGTGATTGGACGGGGCCTCGGGTGTGTTTCGGGGTGGTTTTGGATCATTTTGGGCTCTTTGCAATAGCTGATGCTAGTGTTCAGTGTTGTTCTTCGCGTTCGCGAGGATCCTCTTGCGTTCGGGAAGAAGGATTTGGCATCAGGGACTTTGTTCTTCGCGTTCGCGATGAAGAAAATCTCTGTTATGCAAGTCTAAATTTGGAGGCTCATATCTCATAATATATAAAGAATTTGAAGATGATCCAAAACCAAAAATTGTATATCTTTGTGTCTAGTTTTCAGAAAAGTAAACCACTTATCATTTTGATTTGTTTACAAAAAGTTATAACTGGTACTCTATAGACTATCCAGGAAGATGAAGAAGAAATTTGTGTTGCACAGGGCTGAATTTGGAAGCTTATATCTCAAAATCTATAAGGAATTGAAGATGACCAAAACGTAAAAGTTATAGATCTTGGTGTCTAGTTTTCAAAACAGTAAACTATTTGTCATTTGAAGTTTTGTACGAACAATTATGGCCATTATACTAGAGGTTATCTGATAAGAGTTTGGAAATGGCTTTTGAGAGTTTTTGTTCATCGCGAACGCGATGGGTGGCCCGCGAACGCGAAGAAGGAACACCTGGGCATAATTTAAGTTAAAAACGAGGGTTTTGAGTTCATATCTCAAAATTTAATTGGGAGCTCGGTAGAAGAAAATTTTTGGAGAGATTCTTGCGTGGGTGTTTGGGGTAAGTGATTCTTACCTAGTTTTGGTTAATCCCCATGATTATGTCTTTAATTTCAACATTAAATTAGTAATTTAGAGTGGAAAATTAGGGCCGAATTTTGGGTTTTGATCGAGATTTTGGTATCAAATTTGAGTAAATTTGGTATGGTTAGACTCGTGAGTGAATGAGTGTTCGTAATTTGTGATTTTTACCCGATTCCGAGACGTGAGCCCGGGGAGGCTCTTTGGGCGTTTTCCCTATTTTCTTGCCTTAGCTTCAAATTCATTAGCTAAAGTAGTTACTTGTAGTTAGATTTATGTTATGTAATTAATTTGATTAGATTTGGGCCATTCGGAGTTGGATACTCGTGGCAAGAGCATGGTTTCAGATTGATTTGAGTTTAGTTCGGGGTAAGTATCTTGTCTAACCTTGTGTGGGGGAACTACCCCTTAGGATTGAGTCTTCTATGTTGATTGTAATCCGTGTACGTGAGATGACGAGTGCTTGCTCGGACTTATTTGTGGAAGGTTGGTCTTTTAAGGTTCATAGGTCCTTATATTCACTTTGTATGAAGTTGTTCTTGTTATGACTGAGTTCCTAATTACTAGGTTCATCTCTACCTGCTTAAATTAGAAGTTACTTGCTTTTGGATTCACTCTATTTCATGTTTGACTCCTAATTGGCTTAACTGAAGATTTTATCCCTTATACTGTCATGCTATGTCTTCATAACTACTTATCTCTATTTGTGTGATGACCCAAAAGGTCATCTTATAAATTAAGACACCATTCCGAGCTCATTAGCCTTAAAAATATTAATTTTATTCACCTCGATTTACGTGCGCAGTCCGGACGTGAATCCGAAAAGCTTTTATGTGAAAAAATATGAAATAATAATTTTTGAGAGTTAAAAATTAATTTTTAGTTGACTTCGGCCAATGTTTTGAGTAAACAGACCCGGACCCGTGTTCTGACGGTCCCGGGAGGTCTGTAGTAAAATATTGGACTTGGGCGTATGCCCGGAATCGAATTTCGAGGTCTCTAGCTCAAGAAATGAATTTTTGTTAAAAATTGTTAAATTGAAATTTAAAGGAATTAAAGAAAAAAAGTAATGTCTGAACTCATTGGTATCGGGCCCGTATTTTAGTTCTGGAGCCCGGTACAGGTTGATTATAATATTTAAGTCCTATCTATGAAATTTGGTGGAAATTGGAGTTTATTTGACGTGATTCGGACATCCGGTTGAGAAGATAGTGAAATTAAAATGTTCTTGAGGAATTCATGAGTTTTAATGCTAAATTCGTAGTTTTAGGCGTTATTTTAGCGATTTAATCGCACGAGCAAGTCCGTAGCATATTTTTAGACTTATGTTATGTTTGGTGTGGAGTCCTGAGGCTCGGGTGAGTTTCGGGTAGGCTTCGGGTTGTTTTAACTTGGGTAAATCTGGTGTTTTAACTGTTACTGGTGCACTGATGCGCTCTCCTTCGCGATCGCGAAGCCTCTCCCACGATAGCAAAGAGTAAAAAGACTGGGGTCTTTTTTGTTCAACGCGAACGCGTAACACTGGTTGCGAACGCGAATCACTGGGGGGATTACCCTTCGCGAACGCGACCTGGCTACCGCGAACGCGATGAGTTATGGGCATGGGGGAGGGGGTCTCGAATTGTTCTACGCGAACGCGACCATCTGGTCGTGAAACCGATGGCCATCGTGAGCAATGCATCGCAAACGCATACAGTACATTGTGAATACGAAGGCCATTGGGCCGCAACTCTCCGCAATCGCGACAGGCTCTCGCGAACGCGATGAAGGCCTATCAAGCTACTTAAAAACAGAACCTAGAACGGGATTAAGCCATTTTTTTCATATTTTCAAAACCAAGAAGACCTAGAGGCGATTTTCAAGAGACAAGTTCTTCCCCAAAGTGTTGGTAAACGATTCTAAACTATTTTCACTCGATTACCCATTGTTTTTCATCACTTTTCAATCAAAAATCAAGGATTTTCATGGTAGAAATTGGGGGTTTGGGTAGAATTAGGGAATTTTGCATAATTGGAGTTTAGACCTCGAATTGAATTTGGATTTTGAAACTAACTATATATTCGAGCTCGGGGGTGAATGAGTAAACGGAATTTGGTCTGAACCCCGAGTTTGGACCAAGCGGGACCGGGGTCGACTTTTAACATTTTTTGGGAAAACTTAGGAAAACCATGATTATGTATTAAAGTTAATTCCTTTAGCAATAATTAATGATATTGAACTAATTATGATTAGATTCGAGTGGGTTGGAGGTGAATTCTAAAGGAAAAGTTGTACTTGAGCAGTGAGTGACCTGCGAAATTGAGGTAAGTGTTTGGTCTAACCTTGACTTGAGGGATTAGGAATCCCCGACTTAATTTCTATGTGAAAATTCATGTGTGTGGCCTATAGATGAGGTGACGAGTACTTATGCGCCACCAAAATATCCGTTTAGCATATTTCCTTCCCCGGTTTCAAATTATTATATTCGTATCTTAACTGTTTTACGATTTTTGATGCTCCCATGTCTACTTGTTTTCTGTCTAATTATTTTGTTAGATATTGTTTCACCTATTTTAAGGTATTAATTTTTCCTTAGCTTCATTGTGGTACATTAATGGTTGAGCTGGTTGTTAGTGTTTCATGATACATTCCGGTTGGTTTCACTGTGTAGTAATAATTTGTGAAGTTTCTTAATTGTACAACTTTCCGTTTACATTGGTTGAGACATAAAATGCTGGGAGGGATTTTGATCTAAATTGTGAAACCCTTATTATAAATGGTAAAATGTGATTGTCTGGTGGGAGCGGGTTGCACGCTGCAACAAGGAGTAATAAGGGCGAACAAGTGGGATCAGGTTGCACGCCGCAACAAGAGGAATAAGGGTGATGTGTGTGTGTGTGTATATATATATAAGGGTTTAAAGGTGGGATCGGGTTGCACGCCTCAATAAGGAGTAATAAGGGAGAAGGTTCACGTTGTTACTGGTTACATGAGGGAAACTGTAATACCCATTGTTCTATTTTGTTGTTTCCATATTCTGCTCTTACCATTATTTAAATTGTAACATGAAAATTCTCGTAAGGATTGATTATAGCTGAGATCTGGAAAGGTATCTGCGTTATTTATTTATTTATTGCAAGTTACTGTTTTATTTAGTTAAGTATTTCCTTTTTGCTTTATTAGACACTATATTATAAATGCCCTGCCGTAGCCTAGTCACTACCTCGTTGAGGTTAGGCTCGACACTTACCAGTACATGGGGTCGATTGTACTGATACTGTACTCTGCACTTCTTGTGCAGATCCAGGTTCCGGTCAGAGTTGATTTCTAATAGTAGCAGATTGTTCACGCGGAGACACAAGTTAGATCTGCTGATGTCCGCAGATTCCTGGAGTCTTCTCCATATTATTTATTTACTATTTTATTTAATTTAAAATAGTCATATATTTTCTTTCAGCCAAATACTTGTAGTAAATTCTTAGTAGTTCGTGAATTGTGACTCCAAACACTGGGTAGCTAGATATTAGCATAAGTTTTGTGATATCGTTTTATTACTTCATAAGTTATTTTGGTATCATTTATTGGATAGTATTAGACTTCTCGTATGTTCTTAATTGTTTTAAATGTGGAACCCTCTGATGTTTGCTTGCCTAGCAAGAATAGCGTTAGGCGCCATCACGGTCCCGACGGTGGGAAATTCGGGTCGTGACAAGTTGGTATCGAAGCACTAGGTTGCCTAGGTCTCATAATTCATGGAAAAGCTTAATAGAGTCTGAGGGATCGGTACGGAGACATCTGTACTTATCTCTTAGTGGCAATAAAGTCAGGAACAAGTTCACTTTATTTCTACTCTATCGTGCGATTCTTGTTATCCCAAATACTGATTAAACTCTTTTATTCTCTCGCAGATGGAGAGAACACGTACCTCTTCTTCCGCTGACCAGCAACCGGATCATCCACTAGCAGCAGCTCTTACAAAGGGCAGAGGCCGAGGCCGTGCCAGAGGCCGAGGCAGGGGAAAGACTCAGCCCAGTGCTCAGGCAGTAACTCCAGCTGCGGAGCCCCAGATAGAGCTTGATGAGGGGTCTCTAGCTCAGACCGTTCCAGCGGGACTAGCTCAGGTCCCATAGGGGTTTATTGATACCCCGGTGCTTCAGAATGCCTTGGTCCGACTAGTGGGCCTTATGGAGAGTGTACCCTAGACTGGCACATTCCCCGTGGCAGCAACCGTATCTCAGGCTGGAGGAGGGGTTCAGACTCCTGCTACCCACACTCCTGAGCAAATTACTCCTCAGATTCAGACCTCAGCAGCCAATCTAGTTGGGGTAGTTCTGTCAGTTGCTGCAGCACCGCTCGTTGCTGGGACATCTATGTCCTCCGATGCTTTATGGAGATTGGACAGGTTTATCAAGCTTTTCCCTGTTCATTTCAGCAGTGCCACTTCAGAGGACCCCCAGGAATACCTTGATAGTTGTCATGAGGTTCTTCGGAACGGGTATTTTGGAGATCAATGGGGTCAATTTTGCTGCTTTTCAGATGACCGATTCTGCCAAGAAATGGTGGAGGATTATCTACTGACTAGACCAGCTGGATCACCTTCTCTGACTTGGGATCATTTTTCACATCTCTTCTTGGAGAAGTTCCTGCCTATCACTACTAGAGAGGAGCGCCGTCATCAGTTTGAGTGTCTTCAGCATGGCAGCATGACTGTTACCCAGTATGAGACTCGCTTTGTGGATTTGGCTCGTCATGCTACTCTATTGCTACCCACAGAGAAAGGGGGGGGGGGTTAGGAGATTTATTGAGGTTCTTGCTCAGCCGATCAGATTGCAGATGGCTAAGGAGACATGGAGCGTGATATCTTTCCAGGATGCGGTCAATGTGGCCAGGAGAGTTGAGGTGGTTCTCCGATTGGGAGGTCGGGGTTCAGACAAGACACCTCGTCATTCCATTGGATTCAGCGGTGCCCTACTGGAGGCGAGGTTTCTTTCAGTAGAGGTCATTCTTCCAGGACATTTCATCCAGCACTTCAGGCATCTCATGGTACCTCAGATGGTCGTGGTTCTTATGTGCCTCCTTCTACTCAGCCATCCTATAGTGCGCCACTAGCTCCTATCAGAGCACCCCCTCTTCAGAGTTACTATCGTGGTCAGCCGGTTCGTCAGGGTCAGTCTCAGTTTTCACAACCATAATATCATGATGGATGCTTTGAGTGTGGTGATTATGGGCATATTCGGAGAGCCTGTACGAGATAGTCGGGTAGTCAGCCTTAGTATCAGGGTTCTCGTGCTATAGTTCCGGCACCAGCTGCCCAGCCAGCCAAGGGTAGGGGTCAGGTAGCTAGAGGTAGGGGCCAGATTGTTAGAGGTGGAGGCCAGCCGGCTAGAGGTGGAGGTCCGCCTGTCAGAGGTCGTCCCAGAGACGTGGTTCAGGGTGGTGAGGGCCAGCCCCAATTGTATGCATTTTCGTCCAGACCTGAGGCGGAGTCCTCCGATGCTGTTATCATAGGTACCATTTCAGTTTGTAATAGAGATGCTTCAGTTCTATTTGATCTGGGGTCTACTTACTCTTATGTGTCATCTTATTTTGCTTCGTATATGGTTGTGCCCCGCGATTCCTTGAGAGTTCCTTTTTATGTGTCTACGCCCATGGGGATGTTATTGTTGTAGATCGTGTGTAATGTTCGTGTGTGGTTGTTATTGAGGGTCTTGAAACTAGTGTGGACCTTTTACTTCTTGATATGGTGGATTTTAGTGTCATATTGGGGGTGGATTGGTTGTCATCTTATTATGCCACCTTGGACTGTCACGCCAAGACAATTATATTAGCTTTGTCGGGGTTGCCCCGATTAGGGTGGAAATGGACTCCTGGTCGTTCTTGCAGCAGGGTTATTTCTTATACGGAGGCTCGTCGCATGGTCGAGAAGGGATGTTTGGCTTATTTGGCCCATGTTCGTGATTCTAATGTTGAGGCTTCTTCTATAGATTCGGTGCCTGTTGTTCGTGAGTTTCCCGAGGTATTTTCTGCAGACTTGCTGGGGATGCCAACAGACATGGATATTGATTTTTGCATTGATGTGGCTCCGGGAGCTCAGCCCATTTCTATTCCTCTATACCAGATGGCCCCACCAGAGTTGAAAGAATTGAAAGAACAATTGCAAGACTTGCTTGATAAGAGCTTCATTAGACCTAGTGTCTCGCCCTGGGGTGCACCAATTTTGTTCGTGAAGAAGAAGGATGGATCGATGAGAGTGTGTATAGATTACTGGAAGTTGAATAAAGTCACTATCAAGAATAAGTATCCATTGCCGAGAATTGATGATTTGTTTGATCAGCTTTAGGGTGCCAGTGTGTTTTCAAAGATTGATTTGAGATCGAGCTATCAGTTGAATATTAGGGCATCCGATGTACCTAAGACAGCTTTTCGGACGAGGTATGGGCACTATGAATTTTTGGTAATATCTTTTGGCTTGACTAATTCCCCAGCAGCATTTATGGACCTGATGAATCGAGTTTACAAGCCTTATCTGGATTCTTTCGTAATTGTGTTCATTGATGATATTCTAATATACTCCCGTAGTCGGGAGGAGCATGAGCAGCACCTCCGAATAGCGCTTCGGACTTTGAATGATAGTCAGTTGTATGCTAAATTTTCAAAGTGCGAGTTCTGATTGGATTCAGTAGCTTTCTTGGGTCACATCATATCAGCAAAGGGTATTCAGGTAGATCCTAAGAAGATAGAGGCACTCAAGAACTGGTCTAGACCCACTTCAGCCACGGAGATCAAGAGCTTCTTGGGTTTGGCAAGTTACTACCTTCGTTTTGTGGAGGGGTTTTCATCTAGCAGCCCCAATGACTAAGTTGACTCAGAAGGGTGCCCCGTTCAAATGGTCGGACAAGTGTGAGGCGAGCTTTCAGAAGCTCAAGACATCCTTAACTTTCGCACCGGTGTTGGTGTTACCATCAGGTTCGGGATATTTCACGGTATATTGTGATGCCTCCCGTGTTGGGCTCGGAGCGGTATTGATGCAGGATGGCAGAATGATTGCATATGCGTCTCGGCAGTTGAAGGTTCATGAGAAGAATTATCCTGTCATGACTTAGAGTTGGCGGCCATTGTTCACGCATTGAAGATTTGTGCTGATCCCAGGTTTTTGCGTAGCCGGTCGATCGATAGCTGGCAGCGCGGTTGCTGTTGTGGAGAATCAAGATAAAATCGTTACAGCGTTCGCGGGTTTTGGATTCACCGTCATATTTTGTTCTTACACTATTTTTTTTACTTATTTCTAAACAGTTGTATCTAGAAGTTGTAGCAAACTCTATAGAGATTATGACATGTATTACTAGTTTTGGGAAATTGTAAAATTATATAAAGGTTTCCATATCGAAATTATTAGATTTTCTTTAATTGTTGTTGCTGCTCATAAAAGGTTAGGCTTACCTAGTCCCTAAGACTTGTCATCACGATACCCAATGGAGGAAAAATTGGGTCGTGACATCTCAAGAACCTAACTCCTCAAAGGTCCCTCCACCATCCAAACTAAGTTCTAATGGTGATTCTAAGTTAATTTCAATTTTCCAACACTTTTTTAACATGGGTAAACCCTTCAAGTCATTAGATATTCGATTGGGATATCATAGTTGAGAAATGAAACCCTAGAACTCAAATTCAACAGGATCGAACTTCAAAAAGGTAATGTCTTCCACCTCTACTTGATTATAATATTGGATTAATGATTATAGACTCTAGTTCATGAGATATGAGTTGATGAGTTTGATAGAAAAGCATGAACAGTTATAGGTTTGGGTTGTTGATTGTTGATTATTGGTTAAGAGTGTTGTTTATCTTATGGGTGATGAAGAATGGTATTGGTTATAATAATTTGAGATTTTAGTATTATCTAGGAGCAAAATAATGGGTTGTTGGGTGTAGAAATACCATTAATACGGACTATGAAGCTTTATGCCTATAAGTGTTTCATAAAAGATCTAAGTGGCCAAAACATGAGTATTATTGATAATATGGAATCCCTTTGACTTATATTGATATAAATTAAAGTTGAAAGGGTTGGCGAATGTTGACCTCAAGAGCAGGAAGTCAAGGTATGTGAGGCTAACTCTCCATGTTTGAGAATGTTAATGATTCTCCCTACACTATGCTTCTTTTACGACGTTACTAGTTACCTCAGAAATATAGTTAAGCCTAGTTCCCTGAATAGTTGCAGAACTTCTATTCTCTAGCTTCATGATTCGTTCATGAGTTTTATTCCGAACGTTGTAAGCTTAGTGCACAATCAATATAGACTTATGTTTAATTCTCATGAGTTTCAGTCTAGATTTCCATCATGTCATAAATAGTTGAAGCATAAGTCCTCATAATCAGTGCATGAATACCTGTCCCAGTTCAGTTCTATTCAGCATTCAAGTATCACGTAACTCAATATGGTTCAATATCTCAGTATTATGTGTTACATTACGATTATCAGTTCCTGTTTTTAAATCCCTGAATGTTGAACACCTGTACTGTGCCTGATGTTGTAGTTTATGCTTTATGCATTTTTGGGCCTGAGGCCATAGTTATGTATATGTATACTTGGGCCTCATGCCGTAGCTTGTGCACATATGTATTGTGCTCGAGGCCATAGTTTATTCAGATAAACAGGTTGTTCATCATTCAGAAATGAGATTATTCATATCCTTACTTCCTTTGTTCAGTTATCAGTTATCAATGTAGTTTCAGTTTCAACAGTTATCATTTCAGTTATCAGTTCTCTATTATCAGCTCAGTTTCAGTTTCAGCATTTACAGTTCTTTCTTTCAGTTGCTTTACATACCATTGCAATTGAAATTTACTGACGTCCCTTTTTGCACGGGGTCTGCATCTCACGATGAAAATAATGATTTACAAGTAGACGATTCAGAGCGTTAGGATTCTTGTACCAACTATTTGGTGATCGCAGTTCTTTTGGGGCATTATCATTACCTTACAGTCTTCAGTATTTTCAGAACTTCATTAGAGGCTTTATAGACTGGAGTAACAGTTAGACAGAGTCACGGGCTTTTCATGTTAAGCAATGTTGGCTACAAATATACTTCAGACTTATGTTAGAGTTCCTGCACATCAATTTATATCATTCGGACTTTCAGTGTATCAACATGTGTTAGTTTATCTTCCGCTTTCAGTATGTTATAATATAACATGTTGATTCAGCCAGCCAGCTGGTTTACTCGGTCACTGTAGTCAGGTACCGAGTGCCATGTTACGTCCAGGACCAAGTTCGGGGCGTGACAACCATCTTGAGTAGCAAGCAATAAAGTTGGATATCTTTCATTTCATGGATTAGATTTCACATGTTGAATACTTAATCCTCTAATAGATGTTATTTTTGAGTCCCAACCTGATTGATCTTTTTTCACTCGTGTAATTTATAATTTTGTCTTTGGTTAATTTATTTTACATTGGCCATCTTTCAGGTTCCCTTTGATTCATCACCTCTTAGACAGTAAGAATGTCTAAAGACTTTAGCCAAATTCCACTGCAAGTATGGATGTTATCACGTTCTAACTTCTACTAGTGATTGTTACATGATGTTTTAAAAAATATCGAAAATTAATCAAATTGTAATGATGTTAAAGAGAAACTGAGATGATTGGTATGATTTCAAACAACCTAGTTATAAAAGATAAAGTAACCAAAAAATTAATATAATACAAATTTTATAAAATAATTGACCGAACGGAACCACTAAAACAAATATAAAACCTAATAAGTCATCAATGGAAAACTCACTTGTCGTTTTAGCTAGCATAGATGTTCCTATATCCCAAAAGAGACCATTTCTTAAATAAATAAAAAAACTTAGTGCTGTCTGTCGAGGCATTATGTGAAGAGAGGCACTTACTTAAGAAAGTTGTCATATAGTTTTCAAATTGTAGCTAAAAGATGAATTGAAACTTTTGATACACTCTTCAGTCCCTAAATATTTTAATTATATACTATATAAGCTGAGTTTCTTGTTTATGATACTTCTTGAAATATATATATATATAATAGATTATTATTTCAAATTTGGTGAGACTTTCTTTTAAATGAGACCTCTATATATGGAGCATAAAACTTAAACATCCGTCCAAACCCTCTTAACTTCTAACTTCCATCAGTCCAATTAAGCACTTCCTTATTAACTTCCCCGTTATTGATAAACTTGTTTTATCTTCTTAAGGAGGGTTCGGTATCATATGATGAATTACGAATAGGAGATCGGTAATATAAAATACATGAGATTATTATAACATCATTTTTTTCTATTTAAATTATAATCGATTATTTTTTATCAACCCTTCCCGTGAAGAGTGAAAACACCATGTTTTTTTTATTTCATCTTCACATTGTAGTATGGGTACCATGTTCCATCTAAGGTTGTTGACACTTGACATGAGAGTAGCATATAACAACAGTATAAATATGAGCAAAATAATAGATGACTACACGCAAAAGCAACAATAGAAAAGAACAAAATAAAAAATTCCTTGTGAAACTATATTTTTGCAAAAATGAAAGCCACTGTTTGTGGATCAGACTATTTCATGATAAGACAATATATATTTATATATATATCTATACTATATTAAAAGCATAAGACCCTATTAAAATATCGTTTATCTTTTATACCCTTCGTAAGTGCATTATATTTTAGGTATAATTGTAATTATAATAACTATTTTTTTTGCTAATACTTGCAGCCCAATATAAAATTTCCCCATTTGTTTTGGTTATATAAACTTTCCTGTCACCCCTAAGAAAAGTACTTCAGTTTATAAGTAATAAAAGGAAGAAAGAAAACTACTGCTGTCAATTGTTTGAGACATTCAATGGGGCAAATAATTAAGAAAGATTCTGCATAATTTCGAAATGATTGGTAAAAGATGAAACGAAACTTCTGATACACTACAAAATATATTAAATTTGTTTTTAGTAATTCCATCATTAATTTTTTTCTTTTTTAAATTGGTGTGATGTCTCTTGGAGTATAAAAATTTGGACCTATCTAACTTCCAACAGTCCAAAGCAGTTTCCCTAAAATAACTCTCCCATCCGTATTATAACTTGTTTCATCTCCTAACTAACTAGACACCATTCTGCAACTGATATACCAAAAATACCCCTATATCTTCGCACAAATCAATCCATCTGTCACACAGTTGCCAAGGCTATTTTTGTCATTCAGTCTGTTCACAATTTCTGTACATCAACTGAAGATAAGCATGAATAATATTATAGGCAGAGCTATTCTTTCTCCTCAAGATAAAATTTATTGAATTACCTTGATTTTCCTCCCAAAAAACTCTAACTAATTCGCCGGAATCTTCACAGTTCTCCGACCCCATCTCGCCGGAAAATGGGCCAATGAAATCCAACATGTTTACTGAAACGGAACATACACAAAATCCAGTTCCTTCACCCGCCGAAAAATCAAGAATCCGGCAAGAAATTGAGTTCATTTCTTCACTCATATCTCTTTCTTATTCAATCAAAGTGTTTCCCGTGAAATGGCAATCTATTCGCAATAAACTTGAAGAACTTCTTTCTAGTCTCTCTGCCATTGAAAATTGTGAGTCTACTGAGAATTACCCTCCACTTTGCAGCTCTCTTCAGGCCATTAATGCAACCCTCAAAAACTGCAATGAACTTTCAAAGCATTGTATGGAATTTTCTTATAGTGGGAAACTCCTCATGCAAAGTGATCTTGATATAATTTCTTCAAAGTTGGACAATCATATAAGGAACACTTCTGAGATTTACTCTCTTGGTTTGCTAACTCAGAGCTATGCTATTATTGTTTCAAGGCCGAGTATTGGCGCCTCTCGTGATGATATAAAGTTTTATATCAGGGATTTATTGTCAAGGCTCAAGATTGGTTCTCCAGAAATGAAGAAGCAAGCTTTGATTGCCTTGAATGAAGTCATTCAAGAAGATGATAGGTATGTTAAAGTTGCAATTGAAGTTGATAGTTTTGTTTCTCTGTTGGTGAATTTTCTTGATTTACAAGAAGATAATCTTCAAGAAGAGGCAGCTAAGGCATTATCTGTAATAGCAGGGTATCAATCCTATAGAAGTTGTTTAATTTCTGCAGGAATAATTGCACCACTAATTAGAGTTTTAGAGTGTGGGAATGGTTTGAGTAAAGAATTTGCAGCAAGATGTTTGCAGAAGTTAACAGAGAATTCAGATAATGCATGGTCAGTTTCAGCTCATGGTGGAGTTACTGTTTTGTTGAAGTTATGTACAGAGAGTGATTCTGTTGGTGAATTAGTTGGTTTGGTTTGTGGGGTGTTGAAAAATCTTGTTGGAGTTGAAGAAATCAAGAGGTTTATGATTGAGGAAGGTGCAATTTCAGTATTTGTCAAGCTTGCAAGGTCTAAAGATGAGGTTACACAAATTAGTTCAATTGATTTTTTACAAAGTATGGCTTCTGGGGATGAAGCAACTAGGCAAATGATCATGAAAGAAGGTGGAATAAGAGCTCTGGCTCGTGTTTTGGATCCGAAATCATCCTTCTCGTCTAAAGCAAGGGAAATGGCCTTGAGGGGGATTGTGAATTTGTGTTTCTCATCAGTGAATTCAGTGAACATTCTGTTGAATAATGGATTTATGGATCACATTCTGTATTTTCTCAGACATGGGGATGGTTCACTTCAAGAATTGGCCTTAAAGGCAGCATTTTGGCTATGTGGAACATCAGAAGAGGCCAAGAAAGCAATGGGGGATGCTGGATTTATGCCTGAGCTCGTGAATTTTCTTGATTCCAAGTCATTTGAGGTTAGAGAAATGGCAGCTGAAACACTATCAAGTATGGTTATTGTGCCAAGAAACCAAAAGAGATTTGTACAGAGTGATCAAAATATTGGATTGCTGCTACAAATGCTTGATCCTGAGCAGGCAAACTTTGGTAACAAGAAGCTATTGCTTTCTATACTCATGTCTTTAACAAGTTGCAATAGTGCCAGAAAGAAAATTGCAAATTCTGGGTATCTGAAAAACATTGAGAAGCTAGCAGAAGCTGAGATTTCAGATGCAAAAAAGATTGTCAGGAAATTATCCTCCAATAGATTCAGAAACATTCTCAGTGGAATCTGGCATTCATGATCAAATGTAATTCAATTTTGTCTTATGTTTTAATGTTTCCTTAACTCCCTCAATCCCCATCCATCACCCAAAAGGAGATCTTATGTTATGTAAATCAAGATAAATGTACTTTATTGTGGAAAAAGAGCTTTTAGAACATCCTTTTTTAGCTTCTAGTCATATAAAAAGTCTCAATAAAAAAAAGATTACTGAATATAGGAATCTTATTTTGATCTTTTATTGTATTACTGTCATTTTCATTTGTGATGGAGTAGTATTAGTGTTTATTGAGGAAGCACAAGTGCACATGGGGAAGGCATGAAATAGAGGGGGTAGGGGCATGTGCAGTAGCTATCAATGTTTTTGTCTAGCCTTCCAAGGAGCCCAGAGAAGAGAGTGATGTATGCTTATGCCCTCTCTGTATTTTCTTGTCCTTTCTTTGTGCATTGGTTTTTATCTTAACGTTTGAACGTTTATGAATTTGACATAGCCAACACGCTTACATGAGTTCTTCTGTCTCATATCTACAACTTTTTCCTTTTCTTTATCCAATGATTTTGAGTGCAGCTTAACAAACTAGTATGAACTTTTTTAGAAGTAACCAAATGTGAAGCCTCATAAAGGAGCTTAGGACTAATGTGACTTTTATAGCACAAATAATTTAAATTTTATCTGTTTATTTGCACTTTGAGTTTATGGATTCTAGAATTTTACAAAAGACAATTTATTGGGTTCTGGATAAATTATTAATTGAACTTTATAGTATAAATACAATGTTTGAACTAAGGTTACTAGGTTCTATTGAACCCATACGTAGGCTTGTGGCTCCGACCCTATATCCACCTAATGTTCTAGGTTGTCAACTCAATACCACATTATATGCCGTTCCAGTCTTGAGTGATCTAATTATATAAATACTTTATCCCGTCAATGGATAAATGTAAAAGTTGTCTTGACATTTAACTTTTACATTTTCAGTGTGTTAGTATGAAGATCTTTTTGCTGTAAATGCTTTAATCGATGCTAAGAGTGCTATGTTTTAAAGAAGATCCAAAATTTACCAAGACCCATGATATGGCATATACTCATTTACACCATGTACCTTTTTTCCTCTTACCCCCTCCCCCCCCCCCCCCCCAAAAAAAAACAAGGGGAGGTTGTGGGTTTGTTGGAGGGGGGGGGGG
>ML439088.1:69253-101792 GCA_005239525.1 Nicotiana knightiana
AAAAAACACCCCCCCCCCCCCCCCCCCCCCCCAAAAAAAACCAAGGGTAGGTTATGGGCTTGTTGGAAGGGGGAGGTGGTAGGTTTGTACTTGGAAAAGTAATGATTTCTGAAGAAGTAAAATTGGACCACAAAGGGGCAGGCTGAAAGCTGATACAGGGCAGGCTTTTTAAGTTGGGCTTTTATGTCATCAACATTACCAAATTTCAGTAAGCGTTACAAATTCAAACAGAGACCAGTGGGACCATTGGGGCCCATTTGTCCATAATGAGTACTGAGAATTCTGAAGTCAAATGGTAAAAAAAAGAAAAGAAATTAGCCAATATGTGATCAAAACAGAGAAATAAAAGAGAGAAAAAGGATGTACTCCCTTTCCATTTCTCTACAATTAACTTTCCAGCTTTATATTTCAGGGCCAAGAAATAAATTTAGCCCAAAATCAAGGCCTTTCCCCAATAAGTTTTTTTTCCCTTCAACCCAGTATAGCCCAATAGGTAAGCATAATTACAATTTAATTAGATCAGCATTGATTTCTGCAACACATATGAAATGGCATAACGATATATAGTTATATACTGAGGTTCTTGTTTTTTTGTAACTTATCTGTTTTCATCTAATGAAACAACATATTACTCGAAATTAATTAAATTGCAAATCCTATATCCAGTGTGAATTGTAGCTGAGAAGTTCAAAGTTGATGTCGTTTTCTTTCTTTTTTTCTTCGTTAGAGCTGAAAAGACAGCTTTGTTTATCAAGTTAGACTATTGAACTTTTTAGATTGTTTTTTATCGTGAATATTTTGATGAAGATATCACAACCAATAAACAGTAGATTAATTTACAAGTTGGTCGTTGCCATATTTTTAATCTTTCGAAGATATATACAAGTAGTAGGATTCTTACGTATGAAAATTAAAGAGGTCTGGACTTCAATTCAATCTCTAAAGGTAGCAACTACATCATCCTGTCTCCTAGACTTTTGCAATAAGGAGTATATTAGACTAACAATTAAAGCTGAATGAATATATATAGAGAGGCGGATCTAGGATTTCAATAGGATAGGTGCACTATTGTCTATAATTTATATTTGATGAGTTTACTATAAGCCCACTACACTTTTAAAATTATATGTTCAAATTTATATTCTTTTTGAAAATTTAGTAATTTTCACATATATATATTTATACTTCGTGCTGATATCAAGACCATTCAGAGTGGAATTTAAACCAGCAATTTTACTTGTAGAGGTGCACCCACAATACTTGCACCATAGGAGTCTTTGAGTATAGGTTCACGCTCATATATTTAAGTAATTTTAAAGAAATATAACATTGTTATACATGATTTTGGGAGAGGACTGAGGAGTATGGATTCACGTGAACCCATATCTATAAACATGGATAGGCCTATATATATATATATATACACGCACTTGGTTCCTCCAGTTGAACAGAAAACCAGCAAATTACAACAGGATTAGAGTTCCAATTTGATCAAGTTGATATAAATGAAGCTGGTTGAATAAATAAAAAATTCACTTGAAGTAATGATCAAATCAGTAAATATATTTTTATACGAGTCAAACTTAGATTGAGTTCTTTTGAACAAGGACAGTCCTCACGGTAACTATTTATGGGTTTCTTCTTTTGTACATTACTTTATCATGCACTGACGTGCTATTCAATAACATACGAAATACTATAATATTTTTCTGAATAGAATAGCTAGTGTTAGATTACGAACCCTTATTTCCAGCTAATAAATGGGATGGTTAGCCTGTAACATTAATACAACGTAAAACAGTTGACTTTAATAGAAATATCTTAATTAGCCACTATCCTCAGACTTTTTTGTTACTCCTATTATTTAAAAAATCTCTCCTTTCTTCTTCTTCTCTTTCTTTTTTTTCCCTTGGGGGGGGGGGGGGAGTAGGGGGTTGGCAAGCCAAGAATATCGAACGAGAAAGGTCCCATGGGAATTAAAATTGCCCCTGTAAACATATATTAACAAAGGAAGAACTATAAATACATATATTTTGTAGTATATATTGCATCCTGCTGCTGTCATATTTTGTGAAAACTGATTTATGATCTTGTCTATGATTATTATTTTTTATAGTTGTACTCAATCAAAATTAGATCTCTGAACTGGCCGAGCATGAACCATTTTTTAGTATACGACATTCAATATGTGAAATAAAAATTTTAATCCCAGCTGTCGGTAGTGTATGGTATTAAACTCACATCACGGATGTCTCAGCACCAAAACGGTCCGGAACCGATGACCCGTCACATGCAATGATACCTGTCTATTCTAGCAAAAATACTGTAAGATACTAAAATACACAATTTTTTTGGTATTCGGTTTCTTAAAATATTATACCAATACCGTACATTCGATTTTTCTCCGTTCGGTTTATTCGGTTCGGTAACTTCAATTTATGGTTTGAATACTAACTAGTGCATAAAGTCATAAACTGTAATATTCGTAATTAAATTACTCAAAAGTACAAAACTAAAAATATTTGTTGATAAAAAGTTTTGTCCAAAACCAAAAAATATCAACCTAATATCAATTTTTTTACATAAAGGAATAAAGTTGATCATTACAAATGTCATGTTACTTAGAGTTAATTGATGAACTTAGAGAATAAAAGAAAGTAAAATTTTAGACTTTTTTATGTTTATGTTTTAAGTAATAATATGTGTATTGTATAATATAATATATATTCGGTACGGTATTGGTATTTCATTCTAAAATATCAAATACCATACCTAATATCAATTTTTTTTATAACTTAAACCAAATACCATACCAAATACCAAAATTTTCGATTTCGGTACGGTTATTCGGTATTTACCGAATTATGCACAGCCCTAGATACATGTGGTAAGGAAGTCCTCTTATTTTGGAGTATTCTTTTAAAATATTATTTTGGACTCAGCAAGGACACAGAGTCCTAAAGAGGGACGAATCTGATACCCATGAAGGAGGGCGAGCTTATGGGCGGGTCACAGGATTCTAGGTTGGCAAGTGTCACGGGGGCGTTTTTAATCAGTTTAAAATCATACCCGCGCAGCAGTCAAGTTGCGCACTTGACTCAGCCTTTCTCAACACTTAGCAAAATTTTCAGCAAGTTTGGCCTTAGTCGAATTTAGGCAGCAAATGTAAAGAGAACACAAACAAATACAGAAAAATTCAACCTATGTATTATTTCAAAACTTACAAACGCAAACCTCACTTGACTATGATAACAAGTCGATCACAGACTCACTTTGACAAAGAACACAGGTTGTTCTTTAGCCAACACTAAGACCTGCCCAATGCGCAGCCTTAACCCCTTTTTAAAACACTTAGAAACCCTCACGTTTCTCTCTTGTTTCCCACTTGAATTTCACATGAAATTCCCACTTTTTCTCTAACTAAGTCCACTTTTTCTCTGCCTACAACTATTGCCACTTGGCGAGCTAAGACTAAATCAGTTCTTATCTAGGATTTGACACCCCCAACTACATAGAGCATTATCTCCATGAAATGACAATGGATACAAGCATAAATCAGACATGGGTACAAGTGATTACAAAAAGGTAATCGCCAACTTCTTTGGCATGTGCAATGCATGTGCTCCTTGACTTGGTCAGTTGTTGCACGCCCAAGGCTGGAATTGCACCCACCCTTGGATCTTTCTTGACATTGATCAACACCAATGCCTTTCCCGTAACCTGCCGCTCATGACTTCGCCGCACACGCCCGACGCCATTGTCGCTCGCTCATGCCTTGGCCGAGTTTCTGCCTTTTCCATGTCAACACTTGTTTCACCTGTGCCATTGCTTGTATTTTGATTCACATAGGTGTGCCTTAGCTATGCTATAGCTTTTGCCATCATCCCGCACTGTTTTGCCTTAGCTTAGCTCGCACTTGGAGCTGCCACATCCCAAAGTGCACGTGCTACTGATATTGTCACTCATGGAGTTCCATGCCGCCCCAACTTGTCCCATATTGCCTTGTCAAACCTTTGCCAAACATGTCTTGCCTTCCCCAAGACCTTGGCCAATACTTGCCCATAATGTCCCACTTGACAATGTCTGGACCTTTGCCCGCATGATTGTTTTGCCCGCACAAAGGCCAATGGCAAGGTCATCACGCCCAATCCTTGCCATAGCCGTGCCACGCCCGATGTTAAAGAGTCAGGCCCCTAACAAACCACTCACACTCTTTGAAATCGACGTCCTCGTCGAGCCAACTCAATTAATTTGCCCCAAGGTGTTACATACAACGCCCATGTTGCTCTATTTACATCTGCCACAATGGCATTTTCTTCCGCTATCTGTTCCTGTTTTTCCGCAGCCGACATAGAATTTACCCTGGCCTGCACTAGACAGTTCTTCTTCCAATACGGTCCACCACAAGTAAAGCAACCTTTGTATTTGCCGCTTTTTTCCTTGACATTTAAAGATTCCGCCTGCTTTCCATTCTTGGCATACCCTTCATATTCAGCAGCTTGGACCTTCACGTTTTTCTTCCATTCCCTAACTTTTTCCTTCCTTGAATCAGACTTCGAATGCAAATATTCAGCCGGGTCATCACCTAAACTAAAATCAGCCAACGCATCTGTCGCCGTAATAGCAGTAGAGAGGCTTTGAACATTCTGCCTTCTCAACTCTAATTACGCTCAGCCCTTCAATCCGCTCATGAAGCAATGCATCTTGTCTTCTACTGCCATATTACTTGCATTCAACATCAAGGTTGAGAACACCTTGACATATTCCCTCACTGTACCACTTTGTTTCAAGCGACACAGTCCATCTCTTGAAACCCATGACGAGCTTCTTGGAAGGAATTGAGATTTTAATTTCGTTTTCAGCATCTCCCAAGTTTCAATCTTGTGCAGTCCAGCACATTTCACTTCCACGACTCATGTACACCACAACACCTTTGCATCATCAGTCAAATATATAGGTGTAATAGTCACCTTTTCCTCATCTAGTAAACGAGCAACTTGGAAATTCTGCTCCATATCCCACAAGAAATTTTTCAGTTCTTTGGAACTTCTTGAACCATGATGATAGGCTATACTTACGTATTTTAGTCGCTTTTTACACTCTAGTTTACTGCACTTTAATTGAGTTTGAGCTTTAATCGCTAGTGTTTTGCACTAACTGTATGTTTTATGCCTTATAGGAGTGATTCCGAGCTATATAGATGTTATTGAATGAATTCAAGTAATTTTTAGCTTTGAAGTCTGATTAAAAGCCCAAGGAATTAAGTCGGTATTGTGTTCAGGGGTCAAATTTGATAGTTAATAATAAACGAAGACTCGAGTAGGCATATTGCGCACTGTCTAGTAAAATAGATATAACTTTTTTCTCCGAACTCCATTTGTGACATATAATATATGGTTGGAAATCTAACTCAAAGTTATAAAAAATTCATGTTTTAAGTTATTCCAAATTCCAAACGAAACAGGGTGAAAAACGCGATTGAAACTTTGACCGCAGACCTGACGCGAACTGAGACAGAATGTTGGTAAATGACTGCGCCCGGACAGCGGTTGACCGTGACCGCAGTCGTCCAGACCTGGAAAATCATCCTTTTTCGTGTAGGAGAAGGTATAATTGTTTGGGCAAGACTTTACTTGGTATATATACATGGAAAAATTGTATTTTGAGAAGATGAGACAGATTTGAGACAGAGATTCGACTTAAGGAGTCAGAGACACAATAGGAGCACAGCGGGGAATTCTTCTACGAGTTTTCCTTCCTCTTCCTATTTTTCATTATTGGTTATGATTTTTAATATTGTAGTTTTACATACTATTATGGATAGCTAATTTGTTATCTAGGGTTTTGATGGAATCTTTTGTAGGATAAATTCTTGTTATGCTTTTATATAATTGAGCCGTTGGATTTCTCTACTTGTTCAACTATGTATTTATTATGTGTTACTTGAGAAAGGATATATATTTAGGTGGTTGTTGAAAAACGTCACTCCTAACGTATGTGAGAAATCAATACAACATGTTTAAAGGTAGGTTTAGAAAGAACAAAGTCTTGACGTGGTCATAATGAGCGGTTAGATAAAGCCAACTAGCGTAGTTCGAGGAATATGTCTAGTAAATTGTTATAATTGCTCGAGATTGAATTACGGCACCTAAAATGCTCACGACCAGTAGAGAATATATAGGCGAAATTATAGAAAACATAGCGGGAAGGATTCTGATAGTTGGGGAAATCATAACTCTAGACCTCCTAAATTTAATCTCCAGCCCTTAGCATCTTTAGTTGTTAATTTACTGCTTTAGTTTCTTAGTTAATTAGTTATAAATAAATATTATAATCTCAATAATTAGTAAATTGGTTGGACTTGCGTTTCTTAGCAATATTGAACAATTATAGCGAAACCTTAGTTGTCTGTGGGATTCGACTCCGGACTTATATACCGGATTATATATGCAGCGACCGCTTATCCTTTTTAGGACTAGAGTTGGGCGTGATCAAATTTTGCCGCGACCGCGGTTCTCCAGAACTGGAAAATCATCCTTTTTCGCATAGGAGAAGGTATAATTATTTGGGCCCGAACCTACTTGGTATATATACATGGAAAAAGGGTATTTTGAGGATCTGGGACAGATTTGAGACAGAGATTCGACTTAAGGAGGCAGAGACACAATAGGAGCAAGGCGGGGAATTCTTCTACGAGTTTTCCCTTCCTCTTCCTATTTTTCATTATTGGTTATGATTTTTAGTATTTTATTTTTATATACTATTATGGATAGCTAATTTGTTATCTAGGGTTTTGATGAAACCTTTTGTAGGATAAATTCTTGTTATGCTTTTATATAACTGAGTCGTTGGATTTCTCTACTTGTTCAACTACGTTTATATTATGGTTGGTTGAATAGCTCTCAATCGACTGTGCTTATTTAGTATGTATTACTCGGAAGAGAGTGAATATTTAGGTAGTTGTTGAACTACATCAATCCAAACGTATATGAGGGATCAATAACGAAGGGTTTAAATGTGGGATTAGGGATAACGAAACCTTGGGTGCGATCCGAGTGAGCCATACTTAATGCCAGCTAGCGTAATTCAAGAGAATATATCTAGTAAATTGTGGTAGTTACTCGGTAGAGAATTACAACACGCAGAGGCTCATGATTGGTAGAGAATACATAGGAGAAATTGTAGGGAACATAGAGGGAAGGACTCCAACATTTGGGGAAATCATAACTCTAGACCTCCTTAGTTCTGTCTCAAATTTCATCATTGTTAGTTGATAATTTTACTGCTTTATAATAGTTGTTAGTTAATTAGTTAGAAATAAATATTATAATCTCTATAATTAGGAAATTGTTTGGACTTGTGTTTCTTAGCAATATTAAACAATTATAGTTAAGTCTTAGTTCCCTGCGGGATTCGACTCTGGACTTAATATCCGGATTATATTGACAACGACCGCTTAGTACTATTTATAAGGCATAGTTGGGCATGATCAAATTTTGGCGCCGTTGCCGGGGAACTAACGGTGTAGTTGTAGCTGTATATATTGCTAGGGTTCAAGTTTGAATTTTTATTTTGTTTTGTGTTTTTTTTTGTGTGTTTTTTTATAACTATTGATTTGAGAAACATGACATCTTGGAATTATGGAAATTTAGGTGTAGATAATTCTACTATTGATCTCCATACCTATTGTGAAGGAAACCACCCGTATCAAAATATTTCCTAGAGCGAGTTATATGCACCAACTCAATCTTATTTGTGAAATTTGTGTGATGTGTGTGGTGGTAAAAATGGTCACTTTTATGGTTGTGCTTATATTTATTATCTTCCCCCAACCCCTTACTATGATGCTTCTAGTTTTTCTTGTGAAGTTAATAGGAACAAAGAACCTAGGGAGGCAGACCTGAAGGAGATCAAGGATATGTTAAAGTGCCTTCTAGAGCAAAATAATGAGAAACAACTGCAGATAGAAAGGCAAGAGGCAACTATTCGCAAGTTGGAGGCTCAATTGAGTCAAGTGGTTGGGGTTGTTAATGCTCAACAAGCCAATATTGGGGATAGTATCCAAGAAGAACGTGAATTTGAGGTGATAATTGAGGGGGTCAGAGTAGAACATCAACAACCTAGCCAACCACAATTTGTGGATGTCGATGTTCAAAAAGTGAGACTAGAGTCAGCCAAGGACTTTGAGGATATAAATTTTGTTGACTCTAGTATCATTGATATTGAGGATGTTTAAAGTCCTAAAGTTCATGTGTTTGAGCGTATTGGTCCATACTCCAAGCATTTTTCCACATTATGTTTGGATGATGATATGGAAATAGAGTCATCTGAACCAATTGAAGAGTCAAGGAATGAGGAACAAGGTGCATATATTCTGGATTTCTTCTTGCCAGAAAGTCAGAATTACATACCTCATACAAAGGCCAAGGATTGCAGAATACTACATTATTTCCTTGGGCCAGTTAGATTCGTTCCACCGCCCCATGACCATAATCATAAACTTGAAGCCAAATTGGAGGTTCAATTCATAAGATCGAGGTGGAGGCAAAAAGTGATTCACGTCGTGTCGCGACGTTAAATCAAGCGCTTGTTGAGAGGCAACCAAGCTTTACTGCTTTCTTTTATTTATTTTTTATTTTTTTTCTAATTGTATTATTTTTGTAGTGTCGATTTTTGATTTCTTAGGAGCATGGAATGCAAAGCCATTGGAAGGATGCTATAGCAAACCAGGTGGTTGGGAATAAGTGTGAGGTACCCGCACGAAGGACCAGGCCTGGTAGAAGTATGAGTACCCCATGAGATGCTAGTGCTTCGGCCTTTGGCCTACCAGAGAGTTTTTCTTTACCCTCTTGTATGTATGGGTGTGCATTAGGGACAATGCACAATTTTAAGATGGAGTGAGGAGATTGTCTGGGTGACTTTCTATGCTATTTTAGTTGTGTTAGTTTAATGGAATAATTATTTTTTTTACAAAAATAGAAAAGATTGGACTTTTCCTGACGATGGATCTATTAGACAATTTTCTTAAGAGATTTAAGTCTAAAGAAAAAAAAATAAAAAGATTTTCTTTTGTTAGGTAGTGTAGCAATTCCCTTTTGGTTTTTCTTTGTGCCGCGGTTCTTTTCCAAGGGTTTTGTTTGAATCGGGTGTAGTTAGTTTTTTTTTGGAATAGGAGTCATTGTGTTGTGTTTTGAACTGACGCAATATCTCTTGACTTTGTTATGCCTTGAGAATAATGAGTACTTTGGTTGTGACGCTTATGCTTATTTTTTGACTCTTGTATAAGTACCTTAAATTGTATAAGTTTAACATTGCTTAACTGCTTTGACTAGAGTGTCTTGATGAAACCAATCTTGAGTGAGTTATGTGCCATGTGTGTGTGAGGTTTGTGTGTTATTCTATGCATTGCATTTGATGTCTAGAACTTGCCCCGTGTGTTTGCAAAGCAAAAAAATAGTTTTGTTCAGTCTTGGAAATGATATAGGCGTTTCTTTGTTGAGCCCGATATGTATATTTTACCCGCCTAATTGTTATGTGTCGTAGTTAACCCCTTTGAGCCTGTAATCCTGTTTTCTTGGCAACCACATTACAAGTCTTACCCATTTGTTTGAATTAACCATCTATCTGAACCTACTAACCTCTCATGAGCACTTGAATTGTGATGATTTATGTAAAAGTTAAAGTGTGGGGTGGTTGGTTTGGCTTTTGAGTGGAACTAATGAAATAAGGAGAAATGTGCATTGTTTTGAAAAATTAAGAGCCACTTAAATAAATAAAAAAGAAAAAAGAAAAAAAAATTGTATTGTTGTGGAAAAAAATTCCTTGATAAGCGGCGACTCTTGATGTAATTGTGCTTGTGCTTAAAGAAGTATGGGGTAAAATATATTGATGTGAAGGTGGAGTTTGGTTTGACATAAGTATGAGGTTTGAATGTTATAGTATATGTATTAAAGTGCTTAGGAGGTGTAGTCACTCTTATATCTAAATGTATCATACCCGTCCCGCAGCCTACATTACAACCAAATAATGTCCTACTTGATCCTAGACTGAATAAGCTCGATTATTAGAGTAGTACACTACGGGCAAGCCTATGGTGCATCTTTTGTGGCATATGAATATTATTTCTGAGAGTGAGTGAATTCTTTCTATCTTGAGTTCCTAAGTGTTTTTAAATTTTATTGTGTGGAACTACTCTCTTTTGTTGTGTGAGGGCACTTGATTCATGAAAGAAAGGTAATGTCAGTGACCTCTATGTTAGAGTAAGTGGGTGAGTTGTGAATAATGTGTGGTACTTGTAAGTCAAATCTTGAGGTGAAGATGTTACGCTTTTGTGCTTAGTCTATTTTAAATATTCTTGGTGTGATGAGTTAAGAGAATTGTTTAAAAATGTCGTGTCTATATAAAGTGTAGTTTGGTTGCTCGAGGACGAGAAATTGTTTAAGTGTGGGGTGTTGATGATAGGTTATAATTACGTATTTTAGTCGTTTATTACACTCTAGGTTACTGCACTTTAATTGAGTTTGAGCTTTAATCGCTAGTGTTTTGCACTAATTGTATGTTTTATGCCTTGTAGGAGTGATTCCGAGCTATATAGATGTTATGGAATGAATTCAAGTAATCTGAAGCTTTGAAGTCTGAGTAAAATCCCAAGGAATTAAGCCGGGATCGTGTTCAGGGGTCAAATTTGATAGTTAAGAACAAACGAAGACTCGAGTAGGTATATTGCATATTGTCTAGTAAAATGAACATAACTTTTTGCTCCAAACTCCATTTAGGCTTATATAATATGCGGTTAGAAATCTAACTCAAATATCTGCAACTTTCATGTTTTACGTTTTTCCAAATTCCAGACGAAACAGGGTGAAAAATGTGGTCAAAACCGCAACCGCGGACCTGACGCGAAATGAGACAGAATGTTGGTAAATGACCGCGCCCAGACCGCGACCGCGATCGTCCAGACCTGAAAAATCATCCCTTTTCGCGTAGGAGAAGGTATAATTATTTGGGCCCGACCCTACTTGATATATATACATGAAAAAATTATATTTTGAGGATATGAGACAGATTTGAGACAGAGATTCGACTTAAGGAGGCAGAGACACAATAGGAGCAAAGTGGAGAATTCTTCTACGAGTTTTTCATTCCTCTTCCTATTTTTCATTATTGGTTATGATTTTTAGTATTGTAGTTTTACATACTATTATGGATAGCTAATTTGTTATCTCGGATTTTGATGGAACCTTTTGTAGGATAAATTCTTGTTATGCTTTTATATAATTGAGCTGTTGGATTTCTCTACTTGTTCAACTACGTTTATATTGTAGTTGGTTGAATAGCTCTCAATCGACTGTGCCTATTTAGTGTGTATTGATCGGGAGAGAGTGCATATTTAAGTAGTTGTTGAACAACATCACTCCCGACGTATATGATGGATCAATAACGAAGGGTTTAAAGGTGGGATTAGGGATAACGAAACCTTGGGTGCGATCCGTGTGAGCCGTACTTAATGCCATCTAGCGTAATTCGGGAGAATATGTCTAGTAAATTGTGGTAGTTACTTGGGAGAGAATTACAACACGCAGAGAGCTCATGATCGGTAGAGAATACATATGCGAAATTGTAGGGAACATAGCGGGAAGGACTACAACATTTGGGGAAATCATAACTCTAGACCTCCTTAGTTCTGTTTCAAATTTCATCATTGTTAGTTGATAATTTTACTGCTTTATAATAGTTGTTAGTTACTTAGTTAGAAATAAATATTATAATCTCTATAATTAGGAAATTGTTTGGACTTGTGTTTCTTAGCAATATTGAACAATTATAGTTAAGCCTTAGTTCCCTGTAGGATTCGACTCTGGACTTAATATCTGGATTATATTGACAACGAATGCTTAGTACTTTTTATAAGGCATAGTTGGGTATGATCACACCACCATAGGCCTTTGGCTCTAGAATCGTGACCTTGGTGCAATCATCACTTCTAGCGGCAGCGTTTTGTAATGCCCTTCGAAGTTGAACCACCTACTCACGTAGTTCTTCATTTTCCTTGTGTAGCAAGGCCATTTCTGCCAGTGTAATCTCATGTCTCGACGCATAATTTGCCTCCAAGCATGCCATTCTCGCAAGAACAGAATAATCGACACTTGTTTCAAGAGCCTGCCCAACGAGTGCTTCCAACTACGCCACCTTTTGGCAAAATTCAATATTTGTGCCACCAGCCATATTCTCAAACTGCAACACGAAATCTGTTACTGGTCATCTTGCCACCGCCTCAAACTTGCTCCATCAAATACCAGTAGTCACGAGGCATTTTTAGTCAGTCTAAAGTCACACTCGTGCGACAATCAAGTTGCGCATTTGACTCAGCCTTTCCCAACACTTACCCAAATTTTCAGCAAGTTTTTCCTTAGATGAATTTAGGTAGCAAAAGTAAAGAGAACACAAACAAATACGGAAAAATCTCAGCCTTTGTATTAATTCAAAACTTACAAAGAAAACCTCCACTTTCCTATGATCACAAGTCGTTCATAACCCCACTTTGACAAAGAACACAAGTCGTTCTTTAGCCAACATTAAGACCTTCCCAATGCACAACCTTAGACCCTTTTTGAAATACTTAGAAACCCTCACGTTTCTCTCCTGTTTCCCACTTGTTTCACACGAAATTCCCACTTTTTCTCTAACTAAGTCCAAAGGCACCTATTTATAGCACATTGGCAGCCTTTGGCACTTGACAGCACATTGACACTTGTTGCCAATTGCTTTTGTCACTTGGCGAGCTAAGACTAAATCAGTTCCTATCTAGTAGTTGACACCCCCTACTACATAGGCCATTATATCCATGAAATTATAGTGGATACAAGCATAAATCAAACATGGGTACAAGTGGTTATAGAAAGGTAACCACCAACTGCTCTGGCATGTGTACTGCATGTGCTCCTTGACTTGGTTAGCTGTTGCACGCCCATGGCTGGCATTGTGCCCACCATTGGCTCCTTTTTGACATTGTTCCGCACCAATTCCTTACCGCAATCTACCGCTCATTAATTTGTCGCACACGTCCGACTCCACCACCGCCCGCTCATGCCTTGGCCGAGTTTCTACCTTGTCCACGTCAACACTTGTTTCACCCGTGCCATTGCTTGTATTTTTATTCACATAGCCGTGCCTTAGCTATTGAAAGCCTTTGCCATCACCCTGCACTGTTTTGCCTTAGCTTAGCATGCACTTGACGCTGTCACAACCCAAAGTGCTCGTGCCACTGACTTTGGTGCACATGTCGTGCCATGCTACCCCAACTTACCAACACTGCCTTGTCAAGCCTTTTGCCGAGCATGTCTTGCCTGCTCCAAGACCTTGGCCAATACTTGCCCACAACAAGCCGCATGACAATGTCTGGTCCGTTGCTCGCATGATCATTTTGTCCGCACATAGGCCAATGGCTAGGCCACTACGCCCGATGTCAAAGAGTTATGCCCCTAACAACAAGCTTCTAAAGAAGGGGTGCACATATCACCTTAGACATATCTTACATCAGAATGAGGAAGGAAAGCGAACAACTTTAAAAGGCATGCCACAAGCTCAAATGGTACGCACATATTTTTGGGGTTCGATATGGCGTAACCCGAAAGACAAATATATGCATTGCCTAGGTCCAAAGCGGACAACACGTGTCGTGGACTTGGATCGAGATAAATATGGTGTGTATATACACATCTGGCGAAGGGCTACTGTTTAATGCTGTAGCAATATATGACGGAATTACCAAAAAGTATAAGTTGATGTTTAAAGCCACTTAAAATTGCTTTCAGCGTTCAGTAGACCCGGAGTTCTTAAATTTTGTGCTGTCTCACTCAAGACTAATTACTAGTCACTAGTCATGAGTCAACGAGCATGGGGTCACACCGTTGAAGAACTTCTGGATATTACAGATTTGAAAAAAAGTTCAACCGACGAATTTTCATATCATAGAAAAAAAAATTATTACTGTACATATGAAAGACACATAGCAATTAATTTGTTGTAAACACAAAATCTGAATAAGTTTCATAGAATTAATGGGATATCTCTCTCTTATCATATAGAGATGGTCCCATTGTACCTCTCGTTTTCCATTTAATTTTGGGTATTAATATCGGTCACTTCATTTTTAAGCAATATGCATAACAAAAGGTTCAATGGTTAGGAATACGAAATATAATTAGACGAAAATCACTGCCAAATTAGAGAAATGTTAATACAAGTAAAATTACCTTACTTTCTGGTACATGTGAACTCAAAATTTCAAGTTGACATCACGTACGAATGTCTCATGCCGCACGTGATTTTATGTCCACTCCTACATTTATACCTTAAAAAAAATAATCTAATCCTATATTTCGCCCATTGATATTATGATTACAGTAGTACTTGTCCTGTTTGGATAAGATATACTTTAGGATAACGATAATAAGTCCTCATATAATAGATTCACCAGCTAGATCGACACGGATTCTTCATGCAAGAAGCTCATATTTTCCTTTTTGGAGTAAAAGTTCAACAACTTTTGTAAGTGGATAACCCTTTCCTAATCATTTAAAGAAATTTTTGAAATTGACAAATCACTTATATCCAATCGCTACTAAATTATGTAAAATTTGCGTCAGTCAATTCTGCAATTGAAACAAAATAAAAATATAGTACTATTACTCCCTAAAGAGATTGATGGAGTATGGAAAACATTGATTCCTGGATTATTTTTTGTAATAAATGTACATATATAATATGAATGTTAATATGGTTGTGTAATCATACATACAAGATTGGAGGAATTAAAATAATTATATGTGACCAAGTTGTAAGTATTAAGTAACATACGTGAAGGTTCATGAAAGCATGTCGTTTGAGATTGTCTGGTTATAATGACGTACGTATGCACCGTGATAGGTGCAACACTAAAGATGATTATAATTAAAGGGATATAAAGAGGAGGAGGTACACTTAAAATTACGTAGAAGAAAATCGTCTCAAGTACTTACACTTTCTCAAAATACTTTATAATAAAAAATATTAAGAACATATCTGAAAAAATAGAAGTTGCTTGACTCATGACCAAATTATAGGATTGTCGTACAAAATCGGATAAAAAGGAGTATATATTGCCAAATGATCTAACTATCATCAACAGAGAGGAAAAAGAAAATTCATTATTTCATCCCGTATGTAAAGCAACATTTTAGGGAAAGAAAAAGATCATATATTATTTCAGTTGGTTTGTTAGGGAAAAGAAAAAGATCATATATAGTAGTAGTAGATTATTAGTTTATTTAGTTTCCATTGAGGTGATCATGATATAATAAATTAAAATTTTCTTAACGTCCCTGTTTGTTAAAATAATTGTTGTCTCTTTAAAATGTTAGGAAATTCTTGGGCAAAATGTAAAAGAATAAAGAAGTTCGGTCTTAAGATTCAATCAAGTAATGGCAATATCTCTTGACCCAAAAATGGTCCCAGAAAAAAAGAAGGAAAGTTGCTGTTAAATCCATATGTTCAAAGTTTGACTTAATATATTCAAGTTCATACGCATGAATCGTCGAAGGTATACGTATGGGAAAACTAATAAGTTTCAACAAATTACAAGTTGGAATAAGTCAACTCCCATATTCGTCCTTCCTTTATTACATTTTAGAGTAAAATGCATGAAAGTGATGCACATGGAGTCGTTTTCATTCTAAAGGTATTTAAGATTTTTTTTTTGAAACTCCGGGAAAACCGTAGCCGTTATAATCTCTGCCCTTTGGGTGAGCAAGTTGTGATGAATACTTTGTGAGCACAAGGTAAAATTCAAATCTCCCACTGTATAATAACCTGCAAACTCCACAAGAATGTAAACGGTATTAGGCAAGTCCTATACGATAGACTCAGACCCACAAGGCATTGAGGGTGGATCGATCCTGGGTCATCGCCATGAATAACCCTCTCCAAACCATGCGGGCCATCCCCCAAGGGATGTACTTAAGAATTTTATAAAATATATTATAAACGCAAAATAATTTGACAGGTAAGCAACATTTATTAGTGAGAGAAAGTAAGTGAAATGATATATACGTTATGTTATGAATTAAATATCAGTATGTTGGTCTATATAATGGCCTTACTTCCTGCTACTAAATGACATTTCAACCTGTAAAGAATCACTAACTTTTCTATTTTATTGGTTAAGGGAACCACCACCTATGACGGCCGTTGGGGTGAAATCAAATATTTTCGTCAAGAATATTTAAGTTTAATAATATTTGACCTATGTACGAAGTATAAATATTGAAGAGTGTTTAACTGATCTCTGCAATAACTCGATCGCAGTCAATTTTGAGAGTGTGATAACAGTGGGTTGACTTCGTTCATGTTAGGGCTTAGCTTAGCCCTCTCCCTACCCTTATCTTGTTATCCAGATAGGGGACTCAAAAACTACAGAGTCAAAAATTAATTAAATGCAATTTTAAGTTTCATGTTTTACAGTGAAATATGGGAAGAGAGTATGGAGGTACGTTTATATGAAGATAGGAGACCAGAATGGGCTTGAGTTTGGGGCAGGAGGGAAAAGAGCAGATAATTCATTATCAGCCATTATTAAGCAGCTAAGAACAACCTCTCTGATCCATGTTTCTAGTGGATCATAATCATACGGGACAATTGGAAGAACATATTTGCAAATTGTTTTAATTACCCTATTTTATCTTATTGAATCAGAAGATATTAAATTTTTATTTATGTTTTCGGGGTACTAATTGTGTTGGTGAAAAAAAGATGTCACACGTGGAACCTTATTGAACTGACAAAGCACGATACGTGGAACAATGGTGAAGTGACAACTGACATATTCCATTAATGAAATTAAGAGTACAAGGAAGATGCAGAGTAAACACCCACGGGACAGTAAAGAACATATACCGAGCCTGAACAGTTATTGTAGAGGCGCGAGCGGAATGAATCAAGGTCAAAAAGAGGGAAGATTCATGAACCAACACAAAATAAGGAAAGAGAATCGGAATCTTTATAAGACATATATAGCTAAGAATGTGACCGTTATGATTATCAATCATAACGAGCAATTAATATCATTAATGTTCATAATGAATTCATCATAAATAGAGAGAAACATTATAATTAGATACTCTTATATAAGAATATAGAATCTCACTTGTAAGGACAAGTTCCTGGCACTATTGAAATATACTTACATTTTCTTGTTTCATAGAAGCCTTCTACGTAATTTGAGAGATAGATTGTCATTTCATTCCTTATTTCTTTTTTGCTATGTCACATTGCTATTTTTATTTCTTTCTTTTCAAGCGAATTGTTGAGGAAGTAAGATATTATTTTGTTATTAGTAGCCCGATTTTTTCTAAATATAGGCTTTGACTAAAAATCCTATTTGATTAAACACTAATTTCTGTCTTTCGTATTTTAGTTTTATTTTATGATGGATCGGAGGGGTAGGCTTATGAAAAGTGGAGAAAGAAGATAATTACTCCATTCACTTTTTATCTTCACTTATATTTAATTTGAGAAAGAGGTAACTTAAGTGTAAAGGCAAATAGTCATTTCACCGTCTATTAATTACCGAAAATTAGGATTCCATTAGTTAATTGATTAGTTAGTTAATTACCTAACTATATAATGTAAATCATCTGATTTTCTAACATACGTGAATGATATGAATTCATTTTCTTAGTGCTCATTTCTCTCTCTAACTTCTCTCTAGTTCATCTCTCGTTCTCTCTACCTCATCTCTAGGGTTCATACCCTGTTAATTCTCAATCAATTTCATGGTATTAGAGCACACATACAGAAAGTTTTACATAAAATTCTTGTGAATTCTTGTTCAATGGAGAACGAGCAGAATTTGGGTCAAGGTTCAGTTCATCAACAACTTGCAAGGGAACAATTGAATTCTGGAGTCGGAAATTCATCAATTGGAACTGGAAATCAACCAACTGGAATCGACTATAATCATCATCTGTTCTTGTCTCCAACTGATGTAAGTGGTATATAAATTATCTCATTTTAACTCACAGGTATTGGGAATTATTCTATCTGGAATCGATCTATGTGTGTTGCTTTACTAGGCAGGAACAAGTTAGGATTAATTGATGGTACATGCAAGAAAGAAATTTTTTTAGAAATTTAATGGAATCACTGGAAAAGGGTAAATGCAAGTGTACTCTTGCGGATTATGAATTCTGTTTCTAAAAACCTTCTTGGAGGAATCATGTATGCTTCTTGTGCCCAAATAGTCTGGGAAGATTTGTCTGAGAGGTTTAATAAGGTAGATGTCTCAAGATCTTTTAATCTTCATAAAGAAATTGCAACTCTATCTCAAGGTACTACATCTGTGTCTGTATACTTCTCAAAACTTAAGGATATATGGGAAGAGTTTGAAGCCTTAGTATCAACACCAGACTGTGATTGTCCTAAATCTAAGAATTTTGTTGTTTATCTTCAAAAACTAAAGATGTATCAATTTTTAATGGGGGTTAATGACTCATATGCTCAGGCTAGAAGTCAGATATTAATGAGGAGTCCTGTTCTTACAGTTAATCAAGCCTATGTTATGATAATAAGTGATGAAGGTAAGAAGTCTATAGCAGCTACTACAGGAATTTTAGGAGCTAATCCTGCAATAATGTCAGGAAACTTTGATGCAGTAATGTATTCAAGATCCACAGAAAATCAAAGGTTCAAGAAAAACTATAATATTCGGTGTGAGTTCTGTAAACTCAAGGGATACAACAAAGAAGATTATTACAAAATAGTAGGTTATCCACCTGAGTACAGACCAAAGAATAAAGGGGGAGTATGAAATAATGTAGCCTATAATGTCATTACAGACAGTTCAACTCAACAAACATATAGTGGGTACAATGATGCAAGGGGTCATTTGCAGAATTTGAATATGAATACAAATCAAACTCCTACAGTTACTGAGGACCAAGGGTCTGTAATTGGTCTTAATTTCAATCAACTGAATCAAATAATAGGTTGCACATTCTCTAGAGAGAAATATGATCAGATTCTCCAACTTCTAAACAAAACAGGAGCTAGCTAGTCTTCCAACACAATGTCAACTCCTGGTCTCCTGCAGCCAATACAACAGGTATTAGTTGTGCTCTGATGGTTTCTAGTAGTCTACACGAGTGGATAATAGACACAGGAGCCATAAATCATATGGTAGCTTATTTGAATATGTTAAACAAGTCAACTATTCTTCAATCTAAATAACCAAAGAAGATATTCATGCCAAATATAAGAAATTTCATATGTTACTCACACTGGTGCTAGTACTATATCATAAGGGAACACAATTACTAATATGTTTTATGTTCCATAATTTAAGTTTAATTTGTTATCAGTGTCTAAACTGACAAAGGAATTGCAATGCTCAGCAACCTTCTTTCCTAATTTCTGTGTATTTCAGGAACTCTTCAGAAGGAAGGTGAGGGTGATTGGTAGAGAAGATGATGGACTCTATATACTAGAAAGACAAGTTATTGGCACATCTTTAGCAGTAACAAATAGAATAAAAGACAAGGATCAAACCATTTCAACTACAGCAAAGGATATTGACCTATGGCACAAGAGGTTTGGTCATGTTTCAACGATAATTCTTAAGAATTTACTTTATAGTATAACAAATCTTATAGCTGATACTGTAAAACAGTGTGTAGTTTGTCCTTGTGCTAAGCAGACAAGGTCACTATTCCCTATTAGCAACATTAAAACTCTAAGTAGATTTGATCTAGTTCATATGGATATGTGGGGGCCATATAAGACTCCTACATATAATGGTAATAAATACTTCTTAACAGTTGTTGATGTTTTTTCAAGAATGACTTAAGAATTTTTGCTAAAGCAGAAGTCTGAAGTATGTGTCTTACTACAATAATTCTTGATATTAGTCAAAACTCAGTCTGACAAGATTATTAGAGTTATCAAAACTAATAATGGCACTGAGTTTATAAACTCAGTATGCAGTGAAATGTTTAAGAAACTTGGTGTTATTCACCAAACTTCATGTGCCTATACTCCTCAGCAAAATGGAGTTGTTGAGAGGAAGCACGAACATATTCTAGAGATCGCCAAGGCTATTATGTTTCAAGCTAAAATACCAATAAGATTTTGGGGTCACTGTGTAAATGTTCTTGTTTACCTCATAAACAGGATACCAACTGTTGTTATCAACGACAAAACTCCCTATGAAATACTATATCATAAACCACCTTCCTATACTCATCTAAATGTATTAGGATGCTTATGTTATGCAAAATTAGTTCAACAGCATGACAAAATGTTATCAAGAACCAAAACTGCAGTCTATATGGGATATGCAAAAACTCAAAAAGGATACCTATTATATGATCTAAAGGATATGACCTTCTTTGTTAATAGAGATGTAGTGTTTAGAGAAGATGTCTTTCCCTTCAAGAAGAAAGAATACTACTATGTGCCTATATTCTTAACCTCAACAACCTTACATCTAAAGGACATTCAATGACAACAATTCAAATTCCAAGTGATACTGTGGAATCAGAAGTTAACCATACCTTAGAAACTACATAGGAGCTACCTCAAGTCTATGAAGAAATTGGTAATCAAACTATAGACAGTTCAGCTCAAAAATTTCAAAACACATACACTGAGATGCCAGCTACAAAATTCACACAGACCACAAATCTAGTAGTCCAATCTGGATATAGAAGGTCTGATAGGGAAAAAGACCACCTATATGGCTGAGTGACTTTGTGTCACTTAATATTCATCAAGAAGTTCCATATTCTATCTCAAAATACATTACTTATGAAGGACTGTCCCCAGCTTATCAAACATTCATAGCTACCTCTTCAAGTGTAACTGAGCCTACAATCCATTCAGAAGCAACCAAAGATCCAAGATGGATAGAAGCATGAAAGAAGAAATTGATACTTTACAAAGTGATACATGGGATATAGTTTCTCTTCCTGAAGGCAAAATACCAATAGGATGTAAATAGATTTACAAAGTAATAGTGCAAGGCTACAGGTGAAATTGAGAGGTTTAAAGCCAAATTAGTAGCAAAGGGAGACAGTCAAAAAGAAGGAATTGATTACCAGGAAATATTTTCTCCAATAATTAAAATGAAGACAGTAAAAACAGTACTGGCAGTTGTAGCAGGAAAGAAATGGCGTATACACCAAATGGATGTGTATAATGCATTTCTTCAAGGAGATTTATATAATGAAATATACATGGAGCTCCACAAGGATTTAAGATTCAGGGGGAGAAGAAACCAGTATGCAGGCTCATCAAATTCTTGTATGGCCTAAAACAAGCCCCAAGATAATGTAATGCAAAATTGACTGAAGTTCTAATAAAGTCTGAATTCAAGCAAAGTCAGTTTGACCACTCCTTGTTTATTAAGAAAACATCTGAAGGCACTACTATAGTGTTGGTGTATGTTGATGACATGCTTATAACATGTGATAGTCGGAGTTTGATTGAAAAAACAAAGAGCAGTTTGCAACAAGTTTTTAAAATGAGGGATCTGGGTGATTTAAAGTACTTTCTAGGTATTGAGTTTGCAAGATATAAACAAGGGATACTGGTGCACCAAAGGAATTATGCACTAGAATTCATTTCAAAACTTGGATTAAGTGTTGCTAAACCCTTTGCAACTCCCTTAGGCACTAATGCTAAACTGAAAACAAAGGAGTATGATGATCACTGTAAAAATGTTATCAGTTAGCAGATGAACCTCTTGCTGACATTAACTCATACCAAAGATTGATAGGTACACTAATCTATCTAACAATGACCAGACCTGATATTTCATTTAATGTTCAAACTCTCAGTCAGTTCTTACAACAACCTAAGAAATCCTACATGGAAGCAGCTATGAGAGTTATTAAATATGTCAAGAATCAACCTGGAAGAGGAATTCTGCTATCAAGCTCAACCAACAATAATATCATAGTCTACTGTGATGCAGATTGGGCAGCATGTCCAATTTTTAGAAAATCAGAAACAAGATACTTAATCAAGATTGGAGATTCCTTAGTTGCTTGAAAAAAAAAACAAAAAAACTACAGTATCTAAGAGTTGTACAGAGGCTGAATACAGAAGCATTGCAGCCACAGTAGCTGAATTTATTTGGCTACAAGGACTTATGCAAAAAATTAGGATTGAATTAACCTTACCTATTGAAGTGTACAGTGATAGCAAGGATGCTATACAAATTGCAGCCAATCCTGTATATCATGAGAGAACCAAACACATCGAAATAGACTGTCATTTTATAAGAGAGAGGATAGTACAAGGTCTAATAGCAACAAGGTACATTCCTAGCAAAGATCAACCAACATATATACTTAGGGTCTCACCAGATTTCAACATGAACATCTAATCTCCAAGCTAGGAGTTCTCAATATTTTTGCACCTCCTAGCTTGAGGTGGAGTGTTGAGAAAGGGGTAACTTAAGTGTAAAATAGTAAGGGCAGAATAGTCATTTCACAGTCTATTAATTACCGAAAATTAGGATTCCATTAGTTAGTTGATTAGTTAGTTAATTACCTAACTATATAATGTAAATCATCATATTTTCTAACACACGTGAATGATATGAATTCATTTCCTTACTGCTCATTTATCTCTCTAACATCTCTCTAGTTCATCTCTCGTTCTCTCTTCCTCATCTCTAGGGTTCATACCCTGTTAATCTCAATCAATTTCAATAGATGAATCCGCAATTGCTCTCTTTCTTGTAGAAGGTAATTTAAGAAATTTAATTGAAACACTGGAGCCTTTCAAGCACCAAACGACCCTACTAAGGCCCCGTTTCTCCAAAAAGAAAATTTTCGAATTTATTTAATAAAAAATATGTTTATCCATGAAATTTTATAAGTTTTTGGAGATTTTCGAAAATGGGTTTTTCAAACTTTTTAAAAAATTTCAGAAATTTTTGTTTCCTGGCTCACAAAACTGCAACAATTTCTCAAGTGATGCATATCCAAATATAATTTTAAATTTCAAATATTATTTTTCAATTTAATTTCAAATACTACTATTTTAAAAAATTACAATTTTTATGTCCAAACGCCTGAGAAACAACTTGAGGAGAATGAAGAATGCGCACACAAAATAAAAGAAGGAAGATGACAGCAAAAGTGAGAATGGATCCATCACATGGATTTTTGTACAATAAAGTCATTATTTGTAATGATTTGTGGTGAAGCAAGTGGGCTGTTACTTAGAGGCTATATGTTCTCTGCCTCATCATAAATAATGTGTGGCAAGCCTTAGCATCCCATGTAGCAGGAAATTAAAACGACTTTGTGATGATGAAGACGACGTCAAAGTAGATGTTGGACTATCATCATGCATATATATATATGTGCTGATTAGTTTTCTCTTTTTCCTTTTCACTAATTTATATTTATACTAATATTGTTAAATTATTGTCGAATAAATGGATGTTGAGCTAAAAGTGGATTTAAAGAGATAGTGTGTGCAGATGATAATTAGAGATAGTAATTACTGATTAGCATGACGTTTCGACGTGGGACCTACTCTATGTAAAGTCAAGCCACCAGGTTTGAAATTTAGATCAACCGCTAATTTCATTAGAAAAAACTCGAAATAAAGACGGGATTAATCCTGCTTTCTGTTTTTCCTCCTGTTTGGGCCCTCCACTTCTTCTTTTTCCACTCGATTGGCCCCTACTTGGATCTATTTTCATGGTGCATAATAAAGTGAAATAATAAAAGAGAACGGAGGGGACGAAAAAGAGAGAATATAGAAAAGATGTAGTCGGTTGCGTTTATGAGCTTTTTTCATGGGGCCTAAACTATAATAATGCTTGTAATAAATTTGAATAGAAAAGAATGCAAGGCGTTGTAACGCGTGAAATATAACGGGGAAACTAGAACTAGGAAAACAAACACATTTGAAAGTATGGTCAGAATTTAAAAGTAATTACGCACGCTTGTCTAATCAAATAATATCATCGCTAGCTCACAACTTGAAATAACATTTCAATTTGGGTGATAAAAGGTACTACTAGGATATGTTTTGGGTCTAAATCTTGTCGAAGGAGATAACAAAAATATAGACAAACTTGGAGATAAAATAAAGCTTTCATTAGATTTTCTGTTTAACAAATTGTATTATATTACAAGGAAAATCAGAAAAATTCCATTTATTTCCTATTTGGGTTCTTGCTTATCTTATGAAGATAAAGATGATGTGAAAATAAATGAGTGGTGGATGTAATGAAGTCACGTTTCCGCTACTTGCTACCACAGGGGGATACCTACTTAATTAATAATTATAGCTCCATAGAAACGTGATTATCCAAACAAAGAAAAAGGTAAACGATGGAATTCCAAGGAAAGTTCCATAACTAAAAATCCATATTATCCATTCTATAATGCCTAGGTGGAATTCTTTATAATTGTTTTTCTTCCTCTTCTCCTTTTCACTATTCTTTTCTTCATATATTAAATGCTAGTATAACCAAATTCAATCTGGCATAGGTTAAATGCTTGCTTCACATAAATAGATTTAAAACTGGACTGCACCATCTCTAATTACTCTAATAAAATAGAAGTGATGAGTAGCTCATCAAATAACCGCCCATGACATAATCTATGAGAAAGTAACTTTGTTTAGTTATTATCCTTAATTTAAGGATTGCTTAACAAAGTAGTTAATGGCTTCCCATACACACTGATGTTACTTCCAAGTAATATTCGTAAATGGATAAGGTAGACTTCTCTTAATAAATAAAAAGATTTATAGTTAGTCAAACACTTAGTAGTACCTATTTCCACTTTCACATAATAAAAGAGACTACTCGTTCCGTCCCAGAAGGGGAAAAAAAAATTAATATATGAGGAATTATAGTTTTCAAGTATTCTAATTTATATATATACCATTTTTAATTATTTTTAATGTAACATGAAATGTCACTCCCTAAAATATTGACAATATTTTTGGTTTCTATTAGCTAATTTTTTTATTTTTATTTTTTTGTCTAAATATATTCTCAAAATGTTCTAAGGATATGAATTGGCATCCCTTTTGGTCGAAGTAAACGCTGCTGAAAAAGAAAGTCAACCAAACCCAGCAAAGGTAGGTGGAAATATTGCCACCAAATGGCCAGTATATCCCAAGTAAGAAAAGATAAAGATAAATTAGATGACAAATGGCTGATGTGTATTACTAGGAGTGGGAACTCCCTCATTTGACTGCCGTCTACCAGGAAACCCCAAATAATCACTTTCCTTACACACCATTTCCCACATCAACTTGAACTTGAATTAATATATACTACAAGCCTTCCATCTTTTATTTTTATCCAGTCTAAATTCAAGGCAATTATATGGTCACATAACCTTTGGCCTTAGTCAACTTGTTTCCAAGCATCTTGTGTAAATTTGTTTAGCAAATAACTTTTAAACATATGTCAACTTCATAAGTTTATTGAATTAAGATTATCCAAGACTATCATATAAGAAGATTATTATTTGTTTCTTCTGCCAATGTGAGATATAACACCTTCAGATAATCAGAGTTAGCTAGACATGTAGAGAAAAAAAATCGAAAATAGAAATGAGTCTGATGTCAATACCATATTAAAAAAAAGACATTAAACCTAAGTTAACCTCAAAAAGCGGCTCATGGGATAATAGTTGTGTAATGTTATATCCGTAAACAATAATTCATACACTACAAGGCTACAACAATGTCACACATTCTAATAGAACTACGGCTACAATTTTGAATTAGAATGAATTAGCGTCAATAAGATGCCTAATCAAAAACTTCCGAGTCCACATTCCACAACATCAACAATAAACTTTATAAATCCAAAATCTGTTGGGAGATCTAAATTATTTCGTTTGGAATGTAGAAAATTTTTGAGAAATCATCTACAGTTCACCTCTTGCATAAATATCTCTTTATTAGTTCCAATATATTATACGTTAAATTTTAATTATAAGTCTCCATGTAATACAGTGAGTCAACTATGTGTTATCGTTATTCTTTTTGTCACCTCAATTTAATAAAGTTCTAATAGCGTGAGATAAGATTCTATGCATAATTTTGACAGCTAAATAAAAAAGAATTAACAAAAAAAAAAAAATTGTGACAGCTAAGGAGAGTCCAGCATATAGTCCCGGATTTACGACATTGTAATAGTCTCCCTCACTTTCTATATATACTCTTCCCTTCTCACATCTATTCCTCTATATTCCTTCTCTTCATTTCTGAAGTACTCTTAAATCTCTCTTTCAGTTTCCACTTAGCTTTTATCTTATATTTCTCCAGTTTACGTTACAGTTCTCTCTCAAATTTTTTCTTTTTTTCTTCATCATTTCTTCTGCCACAAGTTGTTCTTGTTTTGTGATCAGCTCAGAAAGATGGCTGGTGGTGGTGGTATTGGTCCCGGCAACGGGAAAGAATATCCCGGACATTTAACTCTTTATGTTACTGTTACTTGCATTGTCGCTGCCATGGGTGGTCTCATTTTCGGTTACGATATTGGAATTTCCGGTACGTAAAACACAAAAAAAAGAAGAAGAAAAGATGTATCTTATATGCAGTGACAGTGTAAATGAATTATTACATCTCGTATTGTTTCATTCTAGGTTTATAATGACGATGTTTGTTTTGTGTATGGATCAGGGGGTGTGACATCAATGGACTCATTCTTGAGTAGATTTTTCCCATCTGTGTTCAGGAAACAAAAGGCAGATGATTCAACAAATCAATACTGCAAATTTGACAGCCAAACATTGACGATGTTCACATCGTCATTGTACTTGGCTGCTCTTTTTTCGTCTCTGGTGGCATCTACTGTCACCAGAAAACTTGGAAGGAGACTCTCTATGCTCTCTGGAGGTGTCCTCTTCTGTGCTGGAGCTTTGATCAATGGCTTTGCTCAGAATGTTGCTATGCTCATTGTTGGTCGTATTTTACTAGGTTTTGGTATTGGATTCGCCAATCAGGTATATGGTAATTTCCATTATACGACAAAATTTATTCTTAATTTAGGTTCTGTGCACTAACGATGTAAAAAGTATTTACCCGAGCAGTGTTGTTTTTGTTTTATGTGTTGGATCAAGTCAAGAGATTGGTATGTGGTCATATTCCTAATTATTTGTTTGTTGGTCGTGCCAAGTTGTTAATGCAGTCCAAAACTGGTGTTTATTCTCTAAACAGTACAACCATGTGACTATGTTTATGCAATCGAAGAATGGTGGTTTTTCTCTACAAACAAAATCATCTGTGTGTCTGTGTCTGTTTTTTCCCCTTTTTGTTCATTTATTTCAAGTTTGTCCTGTTCTATGGTTCCCCTGTTTCTTTGGTTTTTGCCGTGGAATTACGTTTCTTAATTTATGCATTTATTTCTTGGTTTCAAAACTGTAAAAATATAGTAATAGCAAGTTGGTGGTCAACACTTTTCCCACAGTTCGGATCTGAATGGCAGTAAGTATTTACTTAATGCGTAGATCACACAGTATGTGCAACACATGATTTCTTGCTATCAAGTCCTGAAACCATATGTTATCACTTTTTTTTTTATCTTATCTTATATCCTGTAAATGAATATTCACATGCAATTTAATTTAAAAGTTATTTGTCTTATTTTCATGTTATTAATTCCATTCATGAATCGTTACTTTTAAATACATGTAACGTGACATCAAAGGGTAAAAAAATTTGAACAGCCTATGTATAGAAAAGTTTTTCCCCCACATTTCTAATTCCATTTACTTTTATCTTCTTCTGTTATCCCTTTTATTTCATTATTTGGTTACAAAGAAATGTGTTTTGAAGTCAACCGTGTCGATTGGACTATTGAGTCCTCAAATTAGGAGGACCCTATCTTTTTACAATTTGGACGTTAACCTGATTTGAAAAAGACTTTTTTTGCTAATTAAATCCCACTATGCACCTTATACAGTGCACATTTCACCAGTTCTTTGTTCAGTCTAAAGTCTAAATTAATTTGAATAATGAATCTGCTTTGGGATTCTTCAGCAAGTTGTGATTGTCATGATATCACTTAACCATTATTTGTTGTTGAGATTAACAAAACTCCTCTTTTCTTAATAGTAGATACCCTGTTTGGATGTGTGTATATTTCTTTTTCTTCATTGAAGTGACGTGCGCGTAAATTCTTTTCCACATCGTCTGCTCATGAATACGACCAATTTACTAAAAACAAATTGGTTTATAATTCACTAGAAAGTAACAAGTCATAATATTTAATATTAATCATGAAATGTTGTTCCCATTTTCTTAGTCTAATTAAGAAAATATCACTCTGTCCTTATCCATCGTGACAACAACAAGTGGCCTGGCCCCCTTGATAGAAACACAATATTTCCCTCCTCCTTTTGATTTTTTTGTTTTCCTTAGAACCATTTGCTGTTTTTTATCTTTTTTTGAGGGGGTGATTAACATTTTTTGTTGTTGTTTAATTGAATTGCAGTCTGTTCCACTATACCTATCTGAAATGGCTCCATACAAGTACAGAGGAGCACTCAACATAGGTTTTCAACTGTCCATTACAATTGGTATACTTGTAGCAAATGTGTTAAACTATTTCTTTGCCAAGATTCATTGGGGATGGAGATTGAGCTTAGGAGGTGCTATGGTACCTGCATTGATCATCACAATAGGCTCACTTTTCCTTCCTGAGACACCAAACTCCATGATCGAACGGGGCAATCACGACGAAGCCAAAGCTAAGCTTAAAAGAATCAGAGGCATTGATGATGTAGACGAAGAGTTCAATGATTTAGTCGTCGCGAGTGAGGCTTCTAGGAAAATTGAGAACCCTTGGAGAAATTTGTTGCAAAGGAAATATAGACCACATCTTACGATGGCAATTATGATCCCATTTTTCCAGCAACTTACTGGAATTAATGTGATTATGTTCTATGCACCAGTTTTGTTTAAGACAATTGGTTTTGGTGCTGATGCTTCCCTTATATCTGCTGTTATTACTGGTGGAGTCAATGTAGTTGCAACTGTTGTTTCTATTTACTATGTTGATAAATTGGGACGAAGATTCTTGTTCCTTGAAGGTGGCATTCAAATGCTCATCTGCCAAGTAAGTTAAATTTCCTTCCATTTTCTTGGATATAACGTTCGTCTTCAGTAACAAATTCAGAATTTAGAGTCAGTGAATTCGTATATGAAATTAAGTTCACATTTCTAACTTGAACTTGGTTTTTGATATATATCTGCAGATAGCAGTGTCAATTTGCATAGCTATAAAGTTTGGAGTGAATGGAACTCCAGGAGATTTGCCAAAGTGGTACGCGATAGTAGTGGTGATATTCATCTGTGTTTATGTAGCTGGATTTGCTTGGTCATGGGGACCTCTAGGATGGTTGGTACCTAGTGAAATTTTCCCACTCGAAATTCGATCAGCTGCTCAAAGTATCAATGTTTCAGTGAACATGATCTTCACATTTATAGTGGCACAAGTATTCTTGACAATGTTGTGTCATTTGAAGTTTGGATTGTTCCTCTTCTTTGCATTCTTTGTTGTGATTATGACTGTCTTCATTTACTTCTTCTTGCCTGAGACAAAGAATATCCCAATTGAAGAGATGGTGATTGTGTGGAAAGAGCATTGGTTCTGGTCTAAGTTCATGACTGAAGTGGACTATCCTGGAACTAGGAATGGCACAACTGTTGAAATGTCAAAAGGGGGTGCTGGCTACAAAATAGTATGACCTAATTAAAGAAGATGTTTGGATTTAATTTTAATTTTAATTTTATTTGTTGTTGTATAATGTTTTAGTGGGAAGATATTGTTAGATTTTGAACTGGTTCTCCTGTCTCCATTGCATAGAAAATACATACTTTAATGTGTTCAATTTCAACCGCTCAACAATTAATATAAGATTTGTCAGAGCAATTGTGTAGCTTTTTGCTTGTGTTGCTGAATGTATTATTTTGTCCTGAAAAGCAGAGTTCAAGTGTATGGTGATAATTCAAAATTATGTTCAAATTAAAGCTGTCAGCTTTAAACGGCATTGTATACTAATCATGCTTTAAATAGTAGTACATCCTTCAACTATCAGAACAAATGAAAATTGGGAAGAAAAAAACGATGAGAAGAGTTTTCTCTTTTTGTTTGTCCTAAACTTTGAGGTGTGAGTGCTAATTTACGTGAATAAGAATCAGTATTCCACCAGGAATTACATATATCAATCAAGGAATTTAGGTGGCACTTTCTGATAATAAATTTGCTCAATGAACTATCTTTTGTGTATTCTTTTCGTTACTTAAATGCATGCAAATTAATTATAAACCAAAGTACTTTTATGGTTTGAGAAAGTATTTGTCTTGCATTGAATTAAGGGTGTCAAATTTTACTCATAAAAGTTGAGATATAAAATATGTCAAACCATCCAAACTTAGGTTAGAGAGTTGTTTATTGACTCGAGCAGAGGTGAGAGGTGAGAGGTGGAGCCAGGATTTAAAATTTATGGGTTCTGAATTTATCTCAGACCCATAGATCGTCTTAGTTACTGGGTTCGCAATTAAATATTTATATATATTTAATGAATTTCTTAATATAAATACAATATTTAAACAAAAGTGACTAGGTTCAACCGAACTCGCACCTATGAGGCTAGCTCCGCCTCTGGACTCGAGCCATTATAGCACCAAAACTTATATCTTCACCATTATCAGGTGGATTATAAAGACATGACAAGAATCAAACGAAGAATGTAAAAGTTATCCACGTGAAAACTGGATCAAAGACAATGTAAAAAATATTATTCTTAGACTGAACAAAACGTCGGGCAAGTTGCTTATAGTTATTGCATTGACGACTCAACTAAATTAAACTATGGGATAAATAAAATATTTCTGTAATAATACACTATTTAAATTTTTGTTATTATTAGAGGGAAAAGAAAATTCAATTCCTTTAATTCGAAACTTTTGAGGAGGTCACGAAAAAACAGGAAGCAAGCAAACTCTTAGCTTTAATAAAAAGAGTGTGACCACAATGAAGAGGAACCACTTTCTCCTTTTCTCCCCTCTTCTAACGTACAATTCATTATGACTTCCAAAATCAATATCGTTCTTTTCAAAACCTAAAGTTGGAAGTATCATTTCAATTTGATTTGATTCGTATTTTGTAATCAAAAGCACGTGAATTTGGTTCCCACTTCTACTAAAGTTACAAGTAGTTGTAAAAATTGGCATTATCCACTTATAATTTTAATAAGTATTTCTCTTTTTGGAATATTAAAAACCCTGAGCAGTAAACTTCTGTTTAGCCATTCTTAAAGATACAAGACCACGTTTTATTAACAATAAAATTATATTCCATTCCACCTTCTTTGTATGTCAAAGACTACGAAAATCTTATTTATTTTTTAACTTCTGACTCAAGATAATTAAAAACTCGACAGTTCAAAAAAGAAATTGAGGGACACCCCAATGGTAAAACTATTATATTATGTCCTATAATTGTGCCAAAAAAAAGAAGAAGAAGATATAAAGCAAAAGGAAAAACTTTGAAAAGGAAAAAAAGAAGCTCGTGTGGATAAAGTAATTGTCACTCAATTACTACTATTAAGAAGCTTCCTATATCCTCATTCTTGTTAGAAAGTGGGAACAAAAATCGACATGCTTTTGTTTACGAATCATGAAATTTGTGGGATTTTGGGTGACAAATGGCGTGGATGCTAATCTCCTTGGTAATTAATACAAGTGCCTTTCAATAAAAAGGCAAAATATAACAAGGGTTTTTATTCAATTTAGTCACGATCTTGCCTATAAAGCTACCTAGGAATTGATGACACACCTCAAACAATTATTAAGTATTGAATGCAATAGTATTTTGCACTTATTTTTTTGCCTCTACTAACGTAGGAGGTCCAGATGAGTCCTTAACTCGTTGGGGTCACGGAATTGGCAAGAAATGAGAAGGAAGAAGAAGATGAATCATATGATTCTATGCGCCTTTTTTTCCAATTTGACTAAATTTTGTGGATAGAAAGGTGTAATACTTTTGTGAGTTTTAGATAGGATTTTGGATAGGAATCGAATATAAGTGGTACTTTGTGTTGTTACTTGTTCCTATCTCTTTCACTGGGACAATTTTAAAATTGATGACATAAATCTTCACCACATTCTCAACCAAAAATAAAGAAAAAAGAAGAAGAATTGTGATTGCAGAATCATTATTTTAATTGAAATATTCCTTAAATAAGTTTTTATAATATTTCACCAGTATTTCGCTGATCCTCAGTATTGGTCAAACCAGTATTTACAATTGTTGAATTTTAGTATTTAAAAATATTGAAATATTATTTATTTCAAGCGTGGCTTGGAATTAAGAGAAAGGTTGAAAGGAAAATGGACACTCATCTTGCGGTAATGAATAATATGATCTTTAGTTCGGTTGGGTATATATTGGGCTTTTCTTAAGATGCAAAATGGGGGCCTGTTATGTGTACGAGAGAGTGGGTAAAAAGGG
>ML439088.1:102941-113878 GCA_005239525.1 Nicotiana knightiana
TCAAATATAACATGATTTACAAGTAGCAATTGAAAAATAACTATAGTTTCAAAAATAATCAAAATTTAGTCACTTTTCATGTAAAGATAAATCTGAACGAAAACATTGTTCAAAATCCGAAAAATATTCCAGCATAATATAGTGGAATTCTAGTATAATATACTGGAACTCCAGTATATTATGCTGGAAGTCCAGTCCAGTATATTATACTGAAACTCCAGTATAATATATTGGACTTCCAGTATAATATATCGGTCTAGCATAATATGCCGGAAGTTCATATACAAGTGCTCCAATCTCCAGTATATTATGCTGGAACTTTTCGCGTGTTGGAATTCCAGCATAATATGCTGGAAGTTCATACACAGGTGCACCAATATCAAGTATATTATGCTGGATCGGTCCGTGTTACGGTAAAATAGTGGCTATTTTTCAATGACTTTGCAAATGCTGACTATTTTTCAATTACCAGTCCAAACTGGCTAGCCCGTACTATTATCTACCCGACAGAACTCACAGGAGTTTGTATTCGAACCTTTAATGGTGGATGTGAAATATATGTATAATGTGTATATATATATATATATATATATATATATATATATATATATATATATATATATATATATATATATATATATATATAATGCAGGCTAAAAAAGTAAATATTGAATTTGGCAGGCTATTTGTGTAACAATCCCAAAAAGATATAATAGGTACTTATGGCTAAGTGCACAAATAGCCACTCTTAAGGGTGCTATTTTGGGTTTAGTCAGTACTTTTTTTGTCCTGAAATTTTATACTAAACATCTTAATTTCACGACAATTTAGAAGTTTGAATCTCAAAAAATTGAACTGAAAAACTGAGACGACGAGTACATCAAACTTAAAATTTTCCAAGTGTGTTCACTTATTTTTGTTGGTCAATTGCTTTGCGTCGTACGTTAAACTTAAATTTCTTTCCAAGTGTATTAAATAATTTTTGTGGGTGAATAACATTAAACTTAAAATTTTCCAAAAAAAGAAAGAAAAAAGTCAAAGCCAATACCAATGAAGAGAGTTTAATGCCAGTTGAGAATTCCAAGAACGAAGAAGATGATGACATGATAATGAATACAAAAGGCTCTTCAACTTATTTAGCAAATCATAATTTTACTTTTAAAATCCAGATTCAACATCCAAATGCCTCAGTTTAATTGTTGCTGATGGGAATTTAAGACAAGGTGCCATCGACGCAAAGCCATTGACCCACAAAAAGAGCAGTACAGTTGAGGTTAGGATTGATAGCGTCGAAAACATTAGGGGACAATCTAAACTTCTGGGAAATGCCGAAGCATGTGTCTCCATCCTTCACATTCACCACCTTCAAACATGTTATTTCTCTTGCAACACTTGGACTTTGACTTGGACTCAAATTCACTGTTTCAGCAAAATCAGTCCGTCAATATACATAAAGATATATACAGGATTTAATTTGAAACTAGTACATGCACAATCTTATTATATTATTAGATACACGCACACCATCGAGCCAAAGCTAGTCAATACACACGTGAGTTTGAAAACGTTTATGAACTTGCCTGATAATATGTTATTACAATCTTTGTGAATAGTTGTCCACAAAGATGAAACTGAGTGAAAAAGTCAATTATTCTTACCAGGAGAAGTGAATCTGCTTTCAGCCAAAGTGATGAAGAAAAGAAGTGAGAGGATCATGAAAAACAAGGGGACAAACATATTTGGCTTCGCCATTTTCTATCTCAATTATATTAATGTGTTTTCTTCAAAAGTACTATAACTATTTCTGTGGATGTGATTTTCATTACTACTTTATATAAATATACGAGGAGTTCAAGGATAAGAACAATACAAAGAGGCGTAAATCTAATTCCCATTTAACGAAGACAAGAAAAGCCGGCAAGCGGCAATGATCGGTTGAATTGTACAAAAAGTATGAAACAAGGTTAAAGATGAATTTTATGATTACAACAAGAAAAAAAAAGATATTTTCAAGCAAGTGATTGATATATAAAAATTAGATTAAGAACTTTGTTACTTTATTGGAAGGGGTGTAGGTAGTTTGGCTGAGCAAGTTATTGGACCTCACGAATGTTTTTCTTATATGGTTCAAAAGAAATGTTTTTATTCTATATAAAATTTCTCGTGACCTCTTGCAAAATTGAATTTTCATGGTCTCCAAATTGTCACATCCCAATTCCACACCAGATGCGCTTTTGTTTCATATTCGTGGTTGATTTAAGTCCTTGGTATTCAGATGTTCAATTTTACACTTACATATTCGAGACGATAAGATTCAAGGAAACGACAATAACAAGGATGCTCAGTTATTTTGAGGGTCTGCAAGATGGGTTCGCCCCATACAGCAATTTCAAATTCCAGTTTGAAAATGAATAAAATCTTGGTACGGAACATTTTTTCTTTTATAGGCCATACACGGTATGAATTTGGTTAGTCGGACTAATGAGTTCAGAGTACAAAGAGGCAAACTGATCACGATTTGAAAGTCACGGGGGCATCGTTGCCGAATAAAAATTTGAGCAAATAATGTAGTTGTAATCGAACCCAAACAGTGCACTAAAAGTTAAGTAACCAAGAAGCCAATGCAAAGAAACTCATCGGTCGAGAAAGGAGCAGGCCCAAACTTCTTGAGAAAGCCCGACCACTCACGAATCCTTGCGACATGAGGGAGGAGCCGGCGACCCAATCAGAAATGTCCCCGACCAAAGGAGGGGGTGAAGTCTTGGCTGCATAAAAAAGGAGCAAGAAATCATAACCTGTGACTAAGTAAAGTAAACCAAATGCCTCAACACAGAAAGGTTAGGCGCTTACAAGTATAGTTCCAAGTTTCAGGGAAGCCGTCTGTGTTGGCCACCACATCCTCAGTTCTGACAAAAAAGAAGTTGTGCCATAACGGGCGGCTAGCCTTGTCATCCATCTTCACCACCAGACACTTGCCCCCTCGATGGAGAAGGTTCAGCATCGCCCCCTATAGAAACTAGGGGCGAATATATGTGTCAGATGCCGAAGAGTGATCTCGACCACGGCCAGCTCCGCAAACTTAGTAAGCATCCTGACGAGCTTATAAATATATGGTGCGAGCTGAGCCGGGCAAACGCCATAGAAATGACAAAACTCCTTCGCTAGTGGAAGAAGGGGAAGAGTGTGGCCGACATGAAAAGGGTAAGCATAGAACGCACAGTATGCGGGGTAGTGGACTTGTACCACATCCCGCCCGGTAGGGACTAACTCGATGCGAGCGGGAATGCTGAATTTAGCCCTAAGATCTAATAAATCGGCCTCATTCATCGCCGATTCGGAGATTTCGGGTTCAGCTTCAGGCGCCTTTGTAAAATCAGACATGGCTTTCTCACTACTAGGAACTATCTCCTCCACAGTAGGGAAGTTCTCGTCCTCAACGGCAGCGGAGACGCCCATCACGTGAGGAGGAAAAACGATTGTAAAAGGAACCGGGTTACTTTCCTCGCTGGGACCAGAAGATACGTTAGACATAGTTCTAACGAAAGAGAAGGTATTCAAAGTAACAAGGAGTTTAAAACAACATGGATCGCTAGGGAAGGGAAAGAAGATGCACAACAATGTAATAAGAAGAAAAAGGCACAAGGTTTCGATATGGAAAATCTGTAAAACTTTAGTATATGTCTTCACATCCCTATTTATAAGAGCTCAGACATCGAAATCGAGAAATTAGGTAATCGTTACTAGCATAACTATCGAAACGACAGATCCAACCAACAGATGTACGTAAAACGACGCAATAGATCCAACCAACAGACGCACGTGAAACGACATAACACATCGGGAAAACACACCATAATGATGTCATGATGTCTCTTTGATCCTAGAACAATGCAAACCCAAAGATTGTGGCTCATGAAAGGCCACCCTGTCCACTCGTCCAATCATCTTGACTACGACGAATAGAATCCGCTCATCAAGCCCGCCTGAGGTCGACCTCAATAAGCGGAGGGACTAACTGTATAGGTTAAAATCTGCCATAGAATATTTAAGATAAGATAACACTAAAGGAAGAATCTTCAAGACATCATCAGTCGAGGTCGACCAGGAAGCAACGAGGTTCATGGACGATATGTCAACAAGGATCGAGGACGAGCTACGTTGATGAAGCTTTAACTGCTAGGTTTTGAAATAGAATATTAAAGAGAATGTTCTAGTGGATATTCTCTTCACTTATACTATTAGGATTTGTTAAGAAAATGTCTCATATAAATAGAAAAAAATATAATGATGTAAGGCATGTGACATTCTTTTTGACAAGAACAAAATTTTGATTGAAGGTTCTTTCTCTATGTTACAAAGATATAAACTCTACCTTTTTATCTAGATTCTTGTTCGTATTATCCTACACCCTTCCATTAGATCTGAGAATAATTCGAACATTTTGGGATTTGTCTGTCACTCATCATTGTCAGGAGGGATAATCAACTAGTTCATACTTTATTGGGTGAATCACTCCTTCTATTTTCTTAAATGTCATTTATTGTTATGTATTGCTAGTTATTGCTACATTATTGCTCATACTTTTTGGAATAGTTAATGCATATTGTTGTCAATCCTCCATCAGATCTGACCAACATTAGTCACCTTTTCAGAAATAACATCTAGAGATATTGTTATTAACTAAGTTTAATCTATTATTATATTAATTCAACTGTTTAAACCGAAAGTTACACTTTTTAGTTAAACAAGTAGCTAGGACACCACTATCGTAAAACAAATCAATCATTTGCTCTAAACTTGTGGAAAATAAAAAAAATAGAAATAAAATGAATTAAATTGTCTCAGAAAGTATAGTCAATTGATGTGCAGTTTCATATGTTTAGCCAGCAGACAAGGAAGGATACAAGTATTGAATATCGATACAAGAATAGGTCACCTGTCCTTGGTCCAGTTATATATTATAGAGGCAGACCTGCCCATTGGATAAGTGTCACTGGCCCCCGGTAACTTCGAAAAAAATGTATGTCTATATGTATATATATTAAAAATAACAGGTACTACCATGTAGTTTGGTTGTCTCCCTAAGATTCAATCTTCGACAGCTGCAAAATTGGTCAATTTAGGGGACAACTCACCTTTTATGGTTCACTATGGTTGACCTTTTCTTTTGCGCTTCTCTTAACTCTAGCCCGAGGGCCTTCAAGGAGGCCGAGAGCTCCCCGACATGCATTCCGTAAGAGGAAAACTGCTACCTCTTTGGCTTCTAACCCTTCTATGAACCACGACTAAGCCAGCTCGCTCCTCGGCTCCACCTGCCGCTGCTTCAGCATCAATTTCTTCTCTATCTGCGGATACTTCGGCAGCTGTCACAACCCTTTTCTACCCCAAATAAAGATATATGTGTATGTTATTGTGGGTTAAAGAGTTTTTTCAATTAAAGTGATAAATTTGAGTAGGGATTATTTTATTTATAGAGTTGCCACAGGGAATTGATTTTTCAGTGTTCCAAGTCACCTTTTATTTTAATCCCTAGTCAAAGGAAGGTTTGACTCTATTTATCAGTCCGCGAAAACAAAGTTCGGGTAGTGAATTTTGTTGACCGAGGAGAAGGTGTAAGGGATTCTCCTGAGTTGCGTAGTTCTAATACGATCGCTTTATTGACTTAAAACTTGACTTGAATTAATTTTGGACAAACCGTGATTTATATTATTTTCATGTTTTACCTATCCGTTTTTAATTATTAAAATTATAAAAGAAAGATTTGAATAAAATTTTCCTAATTGCACCACACAAGCGAATGTGCGACCGAGATGAATTTATTAATTTTGTCGTAACAGCGCTACGCAAGCGAATCCGCAATTATAACAAAGGACTATTAGCACACTATTATTTTCAGAAAAATTACTATATTTGTGCTTTGAGAAAATTATTTTTTTTGAAAATTATTAAATGTTACTACCGCGCTACGCAAGCGAATCCGTGATTATGGCAAAAGAAATAGAAATTAATTAAAACTATTGGATATGAGATGAGATTATTGAGTTAATTTATTAAAGGTCATCACGGTACGCAAGCGAGTCCGTGAATAAAAGGTTAAAGCGAGCCTACTAGTTGTCTAGCGTTTAATTAATTAATTAGAAGGAAAATAATTAATTTAATAAAAAAAATCTGATTTTTATATTATTTTCTAGCCTTATTGTTTGGAAGAATTATGCAAATAAAATTTTTGGACCAACTCTAATTTATTTTAAAGAAATATGCCAACTTCTTGTTAAAGGAGAAGTGGGCCAACTAGTTGATTTTTAGAGTAGTTGGGCTGCTGCAATTTATTATAAGAAATGGACCAACTAGCTTAATAGGCATTGTGTCTGCAGAAATTGTGCTTTTGGCCCGTATCTTATTCTTGAGATAATCCCCACGGCCCACCGGATTTGCAAATAAAATAAAATAATAATGGTCCAAAATATTATTTCTCATTTTAGTTATTACCAAGGATCACTAATAATAAAGCAATAAAGTCATTGTTAAGGATCAACATTTTAAAATCACTCAAAGAAGCTTACAGATCATGCTTCATGCTTAAACCAACATTTAACATATAAATTTAAGATAAAATAACATAAGCACATAACAAGGTGATTAAATTAAAGTCAGTGTAACGACCCGACCAATTTTGCGTTATCGGACCCTGTTCCCCTCAATGAAACTTCCCATAGCAGCTTATTGTGATTTATGACTTGCAGGGGCGGGTGGTCCGGGATTCGGAAGTGTTTAGACTAGTAAAGGAACACTTAGTTCCTTAAGGTTGGCCTTTTTGGCCAAGTTTGACTTCGGTCAATATTTTGAGTAAACGAACTCGGAATCGATTTTCGACTGTTCCGGTAGCTTCGTATGATAATTTCGGACTTGGGCGTATGGTCGTAATGGGTTTTGGATGACCCGAGGACGTTTCAACGCCCAATATCGAAATAAGAGTTTCCTTAAGTTCATATTGTGGTTTGGGACGTGTTTTTGTGTTATCGAGGTCCGAACGAAATTCCAAAAATTTGAGTAGTTCTGTTATGTCATTTATGACTTCCCTGCAAAATTTGGTGTCATTCCGAGTAGTATAGGCCGGTTCGGCGCATTGATATCGAATTCAATAACTTGAAGTTCTTAAGTTTTGATTATTGGGGTTTTGAGGTGTGATTTTGAGTTTTTGCGTTTTTTGAGTGTTCCGAAGGCTCGAGTGAGTCCTTATTATGATTTTGGACTTGTTGGTATATTTGGACGAGGGCTTGGATTGGCCTGGGTGCCTCTCGGGCACCGAACAAGGCCAAAAACCAGCTGAAACAGTTGCTGGTGCACCTGATCTGGTGTGACCGCAGGTGCGGTTGCCCAGTCGCAGGTGCGGGACCGCTCCTACGGTCCCAGCCTCGCAGGTGTGACCCCTAGGTAGGCTTCCCAGTTCTCGCAGGTGCGGGCCCTTTCCCGTAGGTGCAGAGCCGTAGGTGCGGATTCCTGCCCGCAGGTGCGAGCCCAGGCCCTTGTCCCATTTTCCGCAGGTGTGAGCTATTGCTCGCAGGTGCGAGAGCGCAGGTGCGGAACCACTGTAGGCAGTGTGTTCCTTTAAAACACGGGAAATGTTCATTTTCTCCATTTTTCTTCTACCATTGTCGACCTAGAGATCTTGGGAAAGAGCCAATCCACCTAGCTACTGGAATGAAATGCGCCGATTTGGTCAACCTATCCACAATGACCCAAACCGAGTCAACCTTCCGCAAAGTCTGAGGCAACCCAACCACAAAATCCATAGTGATGCGCTCCCACTTCCACTCAGGGATGGTCATCTGCTGAAGCAGGACTCATGGCCTCTGGTGCTCATACTTCACCTGCTAGAAATTAAGACACCTAGTCACATACTCCACAATGTCCCTCTTCATCCGCCTCCACCAGTAATGCTGCTTCAAATTACAATACATCTTCGTAGAACCATGATGAAAAGAATACCGAGAAATATGTGCCTCCTATAGAATCCTCTCCCTCAGACCATCAATATTAGGAACACATAAACGGCCCTGAAGTCTTAGAACACCATCCTCGCCAATAGTAACCTCCTTGGAACCACCCTGTACCACTGCCTCCCGAAGCTCTGCTAAGCAAGGATCATCGAACTGCCGGGCCTTAATCTGCCCTAATAACGAAGACTGAGCAACCACATGTGCTAAAAATCGACGAGGCTCTGAAAGGTCTAATCTCACCAGGCGATTAGCCAAGGACTGAATGTCCAAGGCTAGAGGTCTCTCCTCTGCTGCAATATAAGCCAAACTACTCATACTCTCTGCCTTCTTACTAAAGGCATCTACTACCACATTTGCCTTTCTCGGATGATAAATAATGGTGATATCATAATACTTCAACAACTCAAGCCATCTGCGCGACCTCAAATTAAGATCTCTCTGCTTGAACAAGTGCTGCAAGCTGCAGTGGTCTGTATAAACCTCACAGGAATCCCTATACAAGTAGTGCCTCCAAATCTTAAGAGCATGAACAATCGCCGCCAACTCCAAATCGTGCACAGGGTAATTCTTCTCATGAACCTTCAGCTGGCGCGAATCATAAGCAATAACTCTCCCTTCCTGCATCAACACACACCCCAAGCCAACACGTGAAGAGTTGCAATATAGTGAGTACATCCCAGAACCGGAAGGCAATACCAGAACTGGTGCTGAAGTCAATGCCTCCTTGAGCTTCTGAAAGTTTTCCTCACACTCGTCAAACCACCGGAACAGGGTATTCTTCTGATTCAATATAGTCAATGGAGCTGCAATCGAATAAAATCCCTCCACAAATAGGCGATAATAGCCTGCTAGGCCCAAAAAGCTCCTTATCTCTGTAGCTGAAGTAGGACGTGGCCAACTCTGAACTGTCTCGATCTTCTGAGGATCAACCTTGATACCCTCTCCGGATACCACATGCCCCAAGAATTCTACGGAATCCGACCAGAACTCACACTTGGAGAACTTAGAATATAGCTTCTGTTCTCGCAAGGTCTGGAGCACAACTCTCAAATGTTGCTCGTGCTCCCCCAGGCTATGTGAGTAAATCAAGATGTCATCAATAAATACAATGACAAAAGAATCAATATACGGCCTGAACACCCTGTTCATCGAGTCCATAAATGCTGTTGGGGCATTAGTTAAGCCAAAGGACATCACCAGGAACTCATAATGGCCATATCTCATGCGAAAAGCAGTCTTTAGAACATCCGAGTCCTGAATCTTCAGCTGGTGATACCCCGATCTCAAATCAATCTTAGAAAACACCCAAGCACCCTGCAACTGGTCAAACAAATCATCGATACGCGGCAATGGATACTTGTTCTTAAAGGTGACCTTGTTCAACTGGCGGTAATCAATACACATCCGCATAGATCCATCCTTCTTCTTTACAAATAGCACTGGAGCACCCCAAGGCAATACACTCGGTCTGATAAACCCTTTAGCCAACAACTCCTCAAGCTGCTCCTTAAACTCCTTCAACTCCTTCATAGCCATACAGTACGGGGGAATGGAAATAGGCTGAGTGCCTGGAGCTATATCAATGCAGAAATCAATATCATCATCTGGAGGCATGTCCGGAAGGTCTGAAGGAAATACATCAGCAAACTCTCAAACAACTGGCACTGAATAAATCGTCGGAGACTCGGCGGTGGTGTCCCGCACATAAGCAAGATAGGCCAGACAACCCTTCTCGACCATATGTCGAGCCTTCAGGAATGAAATAACCTGGCTGGCTGCACTAACTGAGGAACCTCTCCACTCCAGCCTAGGTGACTCGGGCATGGCTAAAGTAACTGTCTTGGCATGGCAATCTAGCACGACATGATAAGTATATAGCCAATCCATGCCTAGAATAACCTCAAAATCGACCATGCCGAGCAATAAAAGGTCCGCTCTGGTCTCGCATCCACAGAATGTGATCACACAAGATCGATACATCCGGTCTACCACCACAGAATCGCCTGCAGGAGTGGACACATATATAGGAGAACCCAAGGAATCACGAGGAGCATCCAGAAAATGAGCAAATAATGCTGAAACATATGAATAGGTGGATCCTGGATCAAATAATACTGAAGCCCCTCTACCACATACTGAGATAATACCTGTGATCACGGCGTCTGAGGCCACTACATTTGATCTGGCCGGAATAGCATAGAATCTAGCTGGAGCACCGAAGACTGAGCTCCACTAGAGTGAACAGGAGTTGACTGACCTCCCCTTGACTGTCCTCCACCTTTAGGACGACCCTTGCCGACCTGTCCTCCGCCTCTAGGTGGCCGGACTACTAGTGCTGGACCCATCGGCTGATAACCCTGCTGCACTGCCTTGCCCCACACTCGTAACAACCTCCAAATACCATAGCCTGCTGCCCCGAAGAAGAACCCTGAATGGCTGGAGAGTGATGTGAGACCTCTGGCATAGCACTGAAGTAGGGACTGGAGGATCTTGGATGACTGGAATAACAACTGGATGGGCTCTGAATGGCTGGAGGACGGTAGGAACGCCTAGCATGGCGCTGAAATGAGGCCTCACTTGAACACCTCGGGGAGGTGGTGGAGTTGCTGAATATGAAGGCCTGCTGGATTGACTACTGCTAAACAGACCTTTGCCCCTGACTGGGGCACCTCCGAAATCTCCGGAGAATCTAGCGCTGTTGTCGTGCTGCCCCTGCTCCATGCTCCTCGACCTATACCCCTCGATCCTGCGAGAAATCTCTACCACGAGCTGATAAGGAGTACTGATGCGTGGCTAGAATTCATGATTTTAAGCATTATATACCTTGCATTTTATGTGTTTTAATGATAAAATACACGTCGTATGTGCCTAATAGGGTTCATTTTATGTGTAGGTGAATTGGAAATGGAAACGGGGCTAAACGGATGCAAATACGTC
>ML439088.1:114574-131343 GCA_005239525.1 Nicotiana knightiana
TATACGGGAATTATTAATGCGTTCTTGTTAATCCTGATTCCATAGGAATATAGGCATTAGGTTAGCTTGAATAGGCGAGTTGTACTTTGGGAGAAGGCAACGAGCAAGATTAACCTCGTCAATCAATAAATCTGATTAGAAGATTTAGGTCGAAAACTCAACGTGATTGTTTAACAACCCATAACTCTAGAATATCAAATTACATTGAATTAGTCTTTAAGTTAGTAATCTCTTTAATCTCTTAAATTACTATTTTAGATTAAATTAAGTTAAATCTTTGTTTGAGTTCAGTTTAGTTGATAGTTAATCACAAGTCCCTGTGGGTACGATATCTGGACTTAAAATCCTATATTACTTGTCGACCACGTACAGTTGCGTGTGCATTGGGAAATCAACCAACAAGTACCCATCTCCACCTCTCGGGCCATGGTGGCCCTAATACCTGGATGCAACCCAGCCACAAATCTCCGCACCCTCTCGACATTAGTAGGTAGTATCATGAGTGCATGGGAGACTACTCTGAAAATCTGGCCCGAGCCCAGACCCTTATCCCATTTTCCGCAGGTGTGAGCTATTGCTCGCAGGTGCGGTCCTTGAGACGCAGGTGCGGAACCACTATAGGCAGTGTGTTCCTTTAAAACACGGGAAATGTTCATTTTCTCCATTTTGCTTCTACCATTGTCGACCTAGAGAGCTTGGGAAAGAGCCAATCCACCTAGCTACTGATAAAGTAAGTAAATTCTACCCTAGTATTAGTTTGATACATGAATTACTAGTTAAATTAACTACTTAATTAGTGAAAATCAAGGAATTGGGTAGTAACCTAGAGCTTTCGAGAATTTGGAGAAATTCCTGTGAATTGGCTATGAAATCGTGAAAAAATCATATATTAACGATCTTTAGGTTATGGGTGAGTGTTTCCTTCGAGCATTTTCGGAATTCGAGCGTGCGGGCCCGGGGGTAGATTTTGGGATTTCTTCAAAAATGATGAATTGACTAAATAAGTAGGAGAATTCCATGCTTTGAGTATAATTTGATATATTTATGTAACGTTTGACTAGTTCGAGTCCTTGGGAGACGAGTTTGGAGTTTCGAGCGCGTTCTTGGTCCGGGAAGTAGATTCAACACGAGGTGAGTCTCCTTTCTAACCTCGTAAGAGGGAATTGTCCCCATAGGTAATTTAAATTCTATGTGTGATGTTTGTGGGGGGATACGTACGTACAAAGTGACGAGAGTACGTACGTAGTGGCTATTATTATTATGTCCGGGTAGTTAGGCCCATATCATGCCTTGTGTTCTTCCTCGTAATGAATTATTATGTTATGAAGTCATGTGATATGTAGCATTGGTTCCTTGAGATTTATGGAATTTGATAATTTGAAGGAGTTGATTGTGGAAAGTAATATTAAAAGAATATTGTGTGTGCATGTGACCTCTTCGCAATTTGCATTCCGCGAGCGGAGTGTGATTTCCCCCACTTTCATGGGAGCGGTCCGTACGCCACGGCAGATTGAAAGATGCACTTATGGTTCAGGCCGTTTGACTCTCGGCAGTGCATAGATATGATTATTTTATGGCAAAGATGCACTTATGGTTCGGGCCATTCGACCCTCGGCAGTGCACATACATGGTTATTTTTTTATGGCTCAGGCCGGTTGTCCTTATCCCGTATGCGCATGATAAATTGTTACTGAATTCATGGATATTGATTTGACCGATATTTGGGGGAAGATGAAGTAGTAATTATTTATTTACTTACAGTATTTACTTGGATTTCAGTGCCTTATATATTTGCTGTTTTACTACCTTTACATGCCTACCATTTTCATCATATTCTGTTAAATTATATTATTGGACCTTAGTGAGTGTCAAGTCGACCTCTCATTACTACTCTTCGAGATTAGACGGGATATTCACTGGGTACATATTTATTTATGTACTCATGCTACGCTTCTGTACTTAATTGTACAGGTTCTGAGGCTGGTATATCTGGTTGCCAGACCGGAGCTCGATTCTGATTATAGTTGGACCTGACTTCACGGTGAGCTGCTTCTCCTGACGATCCTCGATAGCACCATGGAGTTTCTTTTTCTTATTTCCCGTCTATTTCTTTCAGACAATGAGACTGTATATTATATCTTTTGTACATTCTGTTAGTATGCCCGTAGGACTTGTGACACTAGTTCCTGGCACGTACGTAGTAGTTATTATGGATTACGGGTCTGTATATATATTGGCTTACGCCTCCTTATGACCGCTTTTAATTAAACTAGGATAATTATCCTTTTCAATTTATGTTTTAAGCTTTAAAACTTGGTATATGATGAAATGTTTAATCAAATAAGAAAGAACCCTTAGTAAATTGAGTGTTGGCTTGCCCGACCCCGCTATTGGGCTCCATCACGACCTGAGTTATGATTTTGGATCGTGATAACATGGTATCAGAGCTCTAGGTTCACGTAGGTCTCACAAGTCACGAGCAAACCTAGTAGGGTCTTGCGGATCGGTATGGAGAAGTCTGTACTTATCTTCGGGAGGCTATAGGGTGTTAGGAAACCTGTCTTTATTCTTATTCTATCGTACAGTCGATGGTTTACTAAAACTCATTCTTCCATTCTCTCACAGATGGTGAGGACGCGTGCATCCGATGTTCTAAACCCGGGAGATGCCGCTACCCTCGCCATCCGAGGCTGTGGCAGAGGCCAGGGGAGGGCACTGACCTGAGGTAGGGGATGAGGGTATCCCATAGCTATTACCGTTGCACCACCACTAGAGGATCATATCATAGAGGAGCAGGACGAGGTGCCCCAAGCAGATCCTGCTCCAGTAGACTTTATGACGGCGCCAGGCTTCCAGGAGGTCATGGGCCGTATAATGAGATTTATGGATACTATGTCCCAGGCTGGTTTATTTCCAGCAGGTCCTGCTCCTTCTCCGGAGGGAGGGGGAGTCCAGACCCCTACTGCCTAGGCTGTAGGCCAGACAACAACATTACATTATTACCCTGGGTACACTGCCCATGGGTGGGGTCCAGCCTGTAACAACAGCACCTGAACCCAGACCAGCTGCGGACAGCGATCCGCAGAAGTTATTAGAAAGATGGACTCGATTGTACCCTCCAATCTTCGGGGGTGAGCATGCCCAGGATTTCATTGACAGGTGCAGGGATATACTGCACAACATGAGGATACTAGATTCCCATGGAGTGGATTTCACTACCTTCCAGTTGGAGGGCAGAGCTCGTAGGTGGTGGCAGTCCTATATCCTCAGCAGGCCAGCAGATTCTCCTCCTGTCACTTGGGAGCAGTTCACGCAGATGTTTCTGGATAGTTATATCCCACCCTCTGAGAGGGAAGAGTTGCGATATCAGTTTAAGCATCTAGAGAAGGGACGGATGTCAATGACAGATTATGAGGCCAGATTTTTAGAGTTGTGTCACCATGCACTCATGATACTACCTACTGATGCTGAGAGGGTGCGGAGATTTGTGGCTGGGTTGCATCCAGGTATTAGAGCCACCATGGCCCTAGAGGTGGAGATGGGTACTCCTTATCAGCTCGTGGTAGAGATTGCTCATAGGATCGAGGGGTATCGGTCGAGGAGCAGGGAGCAGGGGCAGCAGGATAAGAGGGCTAGATTCTCCAAAGATTTCAGAGGTGCCACAGTCAGGGGCAGAGATCAGTTTAGCAGTAGTCAGCCCAACAGGCCTTCATATTCAGCACCTCTACCACCTCCCTGAGGTGTTCCAGCGAGGCCTCATTTCAGCGCCATGCCAGAGCGTTCCTACCACCCTCCAGCCATTCAGAGTCCACCCAGTGGTTAATCCAGTCATTCGTGATCCTCCAGTCCCTACTTCAGTGTTATGCCAGAGGGCTCACATTGATCTTCGGCCATTCAGGGTTCTTCTTCGGGGTAGCAAGCCATAGTATCTGGAGGTTGTTACGAGTGTGGGGATCCGGGTCATATGAGGAGGCATTGTCCCAGGTTTCGGGGTAAGGCAGTGCAGCAGGGTTATTAGCCGATGGGTCCAGCACAATAGTCCGGCCACCTAGAGGTGGAGGAAAGGTCGGCAGAGGTCTTCCTAGAGGTGGAGACCAGTCGTGGGAGGTCAGTCAGCTCCTGTTCACTCTGGTGGAGCTCAGTCTTCCGGTGCTCCAGCTAGATTCTATACCATTCCGACCAGATCAGATGTAGTGGCCTCATACGCCGTGATCACAGGTATTATCTCAGTATGTAGTAGAGGGGCTTCATTATTATTTGATCCTGAATCCACCTATTCATATGTTTCAGCATTATTTGCTCATTTTCTGGATGCTCCCCGTGATTCCTTGGGTTCTCCTATATATGTGTCCACTCCTGTGGGCGATTCTGTGGTGGTAGAACGGATCTATCGGTCTTGTGTGATCACATTCTGTGGATTCGAGACCAGAGCGAACCTTTTATTGCTCGACATGGTCGATTTTGAGGTTTTTCTAGGCATGGATTGGCTATATCCTTATCATGCCGTGCTAGATTGCCATGCCAAGACAGTTACTTTAGCCATGCCCGATTCGTCTAGGTTGGAGTGGAGAGGTTCCTCAGTTAGTGCAGCCAACCGAGTTATTTCATTCCTTAAGGTTCGACATATGGCCGAGAAGGGTTGTCTGGCCTATCTTACTTATGTGCGGGACACCACCGCCGAGTCTCTGACGATTGATTCAGTGCCAGTTGTTCGAGAGTTTGCTGATGTATTTCCTTCAGACCTTCCGGGCATGCCTCCGGATCGTGATATTCATTTCTGCATTGATGTAGCTCCAAGCAATAAGCCTATTTCCATTCCCCCGTACCGTATGGCTCCGAATGAGTTGAAGGCGTAGCTTGAAGAGTTGTTGGCTAAGGGGTTTATCAGACCGAGTGTATCACCTTGGGGTTCTCCAGTGCTATTCGTAAAGAAGAAGGATGGGTCTATGCGAATGTGTATTGATTACCGCCAGTTGAACAAGGTCACCATTAAGAACAAGTATCCATTGCCGTATATCGATTATTTGTTTGACCAGTTATAGGGTGCTCGGGTGTTTTCTAAGATTAATTTGAGGTTGGGGTATCACCAGCTGAAGATTCGGGACTCGGATATTTCGAAGACTGCTTTTCGCACGAGATATGGCCATTATGAGTTCCTGGTGATGTCCTTTGGCTTGAGACTAATGCCCCAATGGCATTTATGGACTTGATGAACAGGGTGTTCAGGCTGTATATTGATTCCTTTTTCATTGTCTTTATTGATGACATCTTGATTTACTCACGTAGCCTAGGGGAGCATGAGCAGCCTTTGAGAGTTGTGCTCCAGACCGTGGCGCCAAGTTGGTTACTATTGGCGAGGATGGTGTTCTGAGACTTCAGGGCCTTTTATGTGTTCCTAATGTTGATGGTCTGAGGGAGAGGATTCTAGAGGAGGTAAACAGTTCTCGGTATTATGTTCATCCTGGTGCTACGAAGACGTATTGTGATTTGAAGCAGCATTACTGGTGGAGGCGAATGAAGAGGGATATTGTAGAGTATGTGACTAGGTGTCTTAATTGCCAGCAGGTGAAGTATTAGCACCAAGTCCAGGAGGCCTACTTCAGCAGAACCCATTCCTCAGTGGAAGTGGGAGCACATCACTATGGACTCCGTGGTTGGGTTGCCTCTGACTTTGAGGAAGGTTGACGCGGTTTGGGTCATTGTGGATAGGTTGACAAAATCGGCGCATTTCATTCTAGTAGCTACTACTTATACTTCTGAGAGGCTAGCCCAGATCTACATTCGGGAGATAGTCCGGTTGCACGGCGTGCCGGTGTCCATTATATCAGATCGAGGTCCTCAGTTCACCTCGCGCTTCTGGAGAGCATTGCACAGTGGGTTAGGCACCCATATAGACCTCAGCACAACATTTCATCCTCAGACTGATGGCCAGTCGGAGCGTACAGTTCCGATATTGGAGGACATGCTCAGGGCATGTGTGATTGAATTTGGAGGTCAGTGGGACCAGTTCTTTCCTTTGACCGAGTTTTCTTACAATAATAGTTATCAGTTCAACATAGAGATGGCTCCATTTGAGGCTTTGTATGGTCGGCGATGCCGTTCTCCTATCGGGTGGTTTGAGCTTGGCGAGGCTAAGTTATATGGAACCTACCTGGTGAGGGATGCTTTGGAGAGGGTGAAGTTGATTCAGGAGAGGCTCCGCACAGCACAGTCCAGACAGAAGAGTTACGCGGATCAGAGGGTGCGAAATGTATCATTTATGGAGGGAGACAAGGTTCTGTTGAAGGTCTCGCCGATGAAGGGTATTATGAGGTTCGGGAAGAAGGGCAAGCTGAGCCCGAGGTTTATAGGTCCCTTCGAGGTGTTGAGGCATGTTGGGGAGGTTGCTTATGAGCTAGTTTTACCTCCCAGTTTATCAGAAGTTCATCCGGTCTTTCATGTATCCATGCTCCGGCAGTATCATGCTAACTTCTTACACGTGGTTTATTTCAGCACTATTTAGTTGGATGAGAGGTTGGGCTACGAGGAGGAGCCAGTTGCTATTATTGATAGACATGATCACCAGTTGAGGTCCACAAGAGTTTCTACGGTGAAGGTCTAGTGGAGGGGCCAACCAGTCGAGGAAGCGACCTGGGAGTCCGAGGAGGACATGCGAAGCAGATATCCACACTTATTTAGCACTTCAAGTATGATTCTAGACCCGTTCGAGGACGAATGTTTGTTTAAAAGGTGGAGAATGTAACGACCCGACTGGTCGTTTTGCGTTATCGGACCCCGTTCCCCTAAATGAAACTTCCCATAGCGGCTTATTCTGATTTATGACTTGCGGGGACGGGTGGTCCGGGATTCGGAAGTGTTTAGAGCAGTAAAGGAACACTTAGTTTCTTAAGGTTGGCCTTTTTGGCCAAGTTTGACTTCGGTCAAAATTTTGAGTAAACGACCTCGAAATCGAGTTTCGACAATTCCGGCAGTTTCGTATGATGATTTCGGACTTGGGCGTATGTTCGGAATGGGTATTGGATGACCCGATGGCGTTTCGGCGCCCAATATTGAAATAAGAGTTTCCTTAAGTTCATATTGTGGTTTGGGACATATTTTTGTGTTATCGAGGTCCGAACGGAATTTTGTTACCGGGAATAGTTCCGTTATACATTTCTGACTTGCCTGCAAAATTTGGTGTCATTCCGAGTAGTATAGGTCGGTTCGACGCATTGATATTGAATTCAAGAACTTGAAGTTCTTAAGTTTTAATTCTAGGGGTTTTGAGGTGTGATTTTGAGTTTTTGCATTGTTTTGAGTGTTCCGAAGGCTCGAGCGCGTCCGTATTATGATTTGGGACTTGTTGGTATATTTGGATGGGGGCTCGGGTGGGTCAGGTGCCTATCAGGTACCAAACAAGGCCAAAAACTAGCTGAAACACTTGCTGGTGCACCTGATCTGGTGTGACCGCAAGTGCGGTTGCCCAGTCGCAGGTGCGGGACCGCTCCTGCGGTCCCAGCCTCGCAAGTGCGACCCCAAAGTAGGCTGCCCAGTTCTCGCAGGTGCGGTCCCTTTCCCGCAGGTGCGGACTCCTGCCCGCAGGTGCGAGCCCAGACCCTTGTCCCATTTTCCTTAGGTGCGAGCTATTACTCGCAGGTGCGAGACCGCAGGTGCGGAACCTTTATTGGCAGTGTGTTACTTTAAAACACGGGAAATGTTCATTTTCTCCATTTTTCTTCTATAATTGTCGACCTAGAGAGCTTGGGAAAGAGCCAATCCACCTAGCTGGAGTGAAATGCGCCAATTTGGTCAACCTATCCACAATGACCCAAACCGTGTCAACCTTCCTCAAAGTTTGAGGCAACCCAACCACGAAGTCCATAGCGATGCGCTCCCACTTCCACTCAGGAATGGGCATCTAATGAAGCAGGACTCCTGGCCTCTGCTGCTCATACTTCACCTGCTGGCAATTAAGACACCTAATCACATACTCCACAATGTCCCTCTTCATCCGCCTCCACAAGTAATGCTTCTTCAAATCACTATACATCTTCGTTGCACCAGGATGAACAGAATACTGAGAACAGTGTGCCTCCGCAAGAATACTCTCCCTCAGACCATCAACATTAGGAACATATAAACGGCCCTGAAGTCTTAGAACACCATCTTTGCCAATAGTAACTTCCTTGGAACAACCCTGTACCACACTCCCGAAGCTCTGCTAAGCACGGATCATCGAAATGCCGGGCCTTAATCTCTCCCAATAACGAAGACTGAGCAACCACATATGCTAAAACTCAACGAGGCTCTGAAAGGCCGAATCTCACCAGGCGATTAGCCAAGGACTGAATGTCCAAGGCTAGAGGTCTCTCCTCTGCTGCAATATAAGCCAAACTATCCATACTCTCTGCCTTCCTGCTCAAGGCATCTGCTACCACATTTTCCTTGCCCGAATGATATAGAATGGTGATATCATAATCCTTAAACAACTCCAGCCATCTGCGCTTCCTCAAATTAAGATCTCTCTGCTTGAACAAGTGTTGTAAGCTGCGGTGGTTTGTATAAACCTCACAGGACTCCCCATACAAGTAGTGCCTCCAAATCTTAAGAGCATGAACAATCGCAGCCAACTCCAAATTGTGCACGCAGTAATTCTTCTCATGAACCTTCAGCTGGCGTGAAGCATAAACAATAACTCTCCCTTCCTGCATCAACCCATACCCCAAGCCAACGCGTGAAACATCGCAATATAGTGCGTACATCCCAGAACCGGAAGGCAATACCAGAACTGGTGCTGAAGTCAATGTCGCCTTGAGCTTCTGAAAGATCGCCTCACACTCGTGACACCAGCGGAACGGGGCATTCTTCTGAGTCAATCTAGCGAAGAAAACCCCTCCACAAATCAGCGATAATAGCCTGCTAGGCCCAAAAAGCTCCTGATCTCTGTAGCTGAAGTAGGATGCGGCCAACTTTGAACTGCCTCGATCTTCTGAGGATCAACCTTGATACCCTCTCTGGATACCACATGCCCCAAGAATGCTACGTAATCTAACCAGAACTCGCACTTGGAGAACTTAACATATAGCTTCTATTCCCTCAAGGTCTGGAGCACAACTCTCAAATGCTGCTCGTGCTCCCCCAGGCTACGTGAGTAAATCAAGATGTCATCAATAAAGACAATGACAAAGGAATCAATATACGGCCTGAACACCCTGTTCATCAAGTCCATAAATTTCGCTGGGGCATTAGTCAAGCCAAAGGACATCACCAAGAACTCCTAATGGCCATATCTCGTACGAAAAGCTGTCTTCGGAACATCTGAGTCCCGAATCTTCAGCTGGTGATACCCCGATCTCAAATCAATCTTAGAAAACACCCGAGCACCCTGAAACTGGTCAAACAAATCATCGATACGTGGCAATGGATACTTTTTCTTCCCTAATGGTGACCTTGTTCAGCTGGCGGTAATCAATACACATCCGCATAGACCCATCCTTCTTCTTTACGAATAGCACTGGAGCACCCCAAGGTGATACACTCGGTCTGATAAGCCCCTTAGCCAACAACTCCTCAAGCTGCTCCTTCAATTCCTTCGGAGCCATACGGTACGGGGGAATGGAAATAGGCTGAGTGCCTGGAGATACATCAATGCAGAAATAAATATCACGATCCGGAGGCATGCCCGGAAGGTCTGAAGGAAATACATCAACAAGCTCTCGAAAAACTGGCACTGAATCAATCGTCAGAGATTCGGCGGTGGTGTCCCACACATAAGCAAGATAGGCTAGACAACCCTTCTCGACCATATGTCGAGCCTTCAGGAATGAAATAACCCGGCTGGCTGCACTAACTGAAAAACCTCTCCACTCCAGCCTAGGCAACTGGGGCATGGCTAAAGTAACTGTCTTGGCATGGAAATCTAGCACGACATGATAAGGAGATAGCCAATCCATGCCTAGAATAACCTCAAAATCGACCATGTCGAGCAATAAAAGGTCTGCTGTAGTCTCGCATCCACATAATGTGATCACACAAGACCGATAGATCCGGTCTACCACCACGGAATCACCCACAGGAGTGGACACATACATAGGAGAACCCAAGGACTCACGAGGAGCATCCAGAAAATGAGCAAATAATGCTGAAACATATGAATAGGTGGATCGTGGATCAAATAATACTGAAGCCCCTCTACCACATACTGAGATAATACCTGTGATCATGGCGTCTGAGGCCACTGCATCTGATATGGCCGAAATGGCATAGAATCTAGCTGGAGCACCGAAATACTAAGCTCCACCAGAGTGAACATGAGCTGACTGACCTCCCCCGACTGGCCTCCACCTTTAGGACGACCCCTGCTGACCTTTCCTCCACCTCTAGGTGGCCGAACTGTTGGTGTTGGACCCATCGGCTGATAACCCTGTTGCCCTTCCTTGCCCCGAAACCTGGGACAATGCCTCCTCATATGACCCGACTTCCCACACTTCAACTACATAGATCAAGGCAGTTCAGAGTTGGCCGCGTCCTACTTCAGCTACATAGATCAGGAGGTTTTTGGGCCTAGCAGGTGTTGATACTTTCAAAAATCACTCCTTACAGTAACTGGTATTTTCTCACAGTTTTTCGTATTTTTATCAAATTATTTTCCTATTTATTAAATACTTTATATTCCATAATTATTCATAAATGATATAATTTCAAATCATTTTCTTGATCAACATGTCATTTATGTCCCACTTAAGTCCCTTAGGATTTTATTATTTCACTAATTAGCCAATATTGACATCATTTAGTTAATTTCAGCAATTTTTGCAATTATAGCATAAATGTGCATTTATACCATTTTTAAAATCAGTGAATGATCATTTATAATTTTTATATCTTAGTCAATCGCCTTAATTTCATTAATTTAGTCTCAATTTATTTTTACACAATTATTAGCTATTTTATTAATTAATTATCTTATTTAATTGGGTATTTAACATTTAGCCCATTTCTATTTAAATTATAACTAGTTTAAACCCAACCCACCTGACCCAAAACCCTTTAACCAACCCAGCCCAAAACCCACAAATAACCCGACCCAACCCCACACTTGATCTGAACCGTTGATCAAATGAGATCAACGGCCCAGATCAAGATTACCATAATTAAACCTTATCACTACCCCCCTCCGACCCCTCATTCTCTCAACACTCACTTTCTCTCTATCTCTCTCTGTTACGCTCTAAGTTCTCTCTAGAAGCCTCCTTTGGCTTCTCTTCTCCGATGGAGTTCAGTCATCTTCTCCGACTGGTTATCTCACCAGAAACCATGGCTCCTCATTGTCTCATGGCTATTTGTCCACTTTGCACTAGTCCAGTGATGCTCTGGGGCTCTCAGGCGAACCTGGAGCGATCCGACTCATCTCCCATGGTCCCATGCCACTTTCCGGCCTCCCCGGCCGTTTGAGTAAGTTACAACCTGTTCTGGCTTAGGTCGGTGCCGTCTTTGAGGTTCTTCTTATTTCTCTGGGTTCCACGAAACCCTAACCCTATGTCTTTCGATTTATTCTAGATCTAATTTAGATCTATAGTATCCCAAAGTTTCTTTCTATGTTTTTTCTCTGAAAACTTTCATCTTTAAACGATCTTTCTATTTTTAAAACTAGGGTTTCACAAACCCCTCTCAAAATCTGTTTTACTTTACTTCTGCTTTAATGTTATTCTATGTTTTTCTTTGTTAATACATTTTGATTCAAAGCTTCTTACGGAAAATCCCCAATTTTTAGGTTTTTTAGTACGTCTTGTTTGCTATGTTTAGCCAATCTGTATACTTCTTCTAGGCTCTCTATGTGCTCTATGTTTCTTACTCTAATTCATAGTTAGGGTTCCTGATACCCTCTACTGACTCTGTGATGTTTTCTTCGAACCTATGATTCTGTATGTTCTGTACTGATTTTTCGAATTGCTTCCCTTGATTGTGTGATACTTTCCTTGATTATGCCTGATTCCCTGTGATTTCAATTACAGTCGGGATTCCTCGACTAATTTTCAGAATTAAACCCATGCTTTGTTTTTTGAATATGCTATCAGTGTGTACTTTCCTTAATTACGTGTTATGAACCTGGTCTTTATTACACACTCCATGCTTTTACTACCCCCATTATGGTAAGATCACTCTAGTTGATTCCTTTCCCTGATTTAACTCTGATTGGCCCGTTTGAACTTGACTCCGTAATTAAAGGAAGTTCAGGCCTTTAATTGATACTGATTGGTTATTATTTCCATAATTATGTTAGACTAATTATTCCTTACCTTATTTTCTCTACTTGTTTTCAGAATTATAAACACCATACTCTCTTTAGCATAACACAACCAATAGACACACGAACACTTGTGGTTAAAAAGTTATCTCTCTTACACAAAAGCTCTCTACTCTTTTACTTCTGGTGTTACTTGCTACTGTTTATGTGTTAGCCGGCTACAAGCCAAGGCTGACTATTGTGTTATTGCTCTGCTGCTCTCCTGTTCTATTGCATCTACACACTACTACTCTACCGTCCTTCGCATTACTGCTCTTCATTCTGCATTCGTTCTTACTCGTAACTGGTATGTTTCTAGTTTAAGTTTATAGCATCCAACTCAACATGTTTCTCGCGTCTATTTGCCTATTCGATTCACCTTTCCCTTTAATCTAACATGTCTACTACTTTCCCTTACATGTTTCCATCATGAATCTGCCTGACTCCCAACACTATGAGCATGCATCCCCTAATACTTAGTTATTATGTAAATCCTAATCTTGTACCTAATATGTGACTCTGCTTGACACCCCTCGATCTGATGTTGTTAGATTCCTGGTATGAACATTCTGTGATAACTAGGCTGTGATTGCTTAAACCATATAGCACTATCCTAAGGAATATTTGTGTGCAAGTCTTCCTCTACTATGTGACTTATTTGTCCCCCGGTCCCCTATCCCTGTTTGTGTTTGCTTCCTAAGCCATGTATGTTCTGGGTTACTGATTGACTTGTTTCTTTCTTCTGCAAACCAGTTTTCACAAAGCAAACTCTCATGTTGATTTCTGAAGCTATCTTTGAAAACAGTTATTTCCAAAAGCTACTTTTCAAACTCAACTCTTTTCTAAACTATATGCACATCTCACTACTCTTAGTTCTAAGTTCAGCCCCATTCGTGTGAGCACTACCTTTGGGACCATTTGAGTACCCATTGAACTCTGACACACAAGGCTGGCATTCCACACTGCACTTACTCATTCCTGGCTAGGGTACTTGGGTGTGAGCACTGCCTGGGGTCTTGTGAGATCCTTAGGAACTCTGATGCACTTGTGTTACAAAAGGTCATGGCATATGACATTGTTGGATCTTAGAAATTGGTCTTACTGTTAGGCCTTCTATAGTGTAACTTCTTAATTTCCTTATTTATGGAGTTTGTGCAAGGCTGGTCTGTAATAATTAATTGTAAAAACAGTTATGGGCTGGATAGTCAAATGGGCGGGGTTGTGCATGCTTAGTATAATTATGGGTAGAAACCATGCTATAGGATTTATTTTGTATATGTGTTTAATCGTTACCATGCTTAGGAATACTTGCCATGCATGCATTAGAAGACATGTTTTAGGCCTGTTTATCTCAGCATATTTACCATACTCATGCCTCACTTAGAAATCCTGTTGGTAGTTAAATAACTATAAAACGGTTGTTATAATGTTGCTGTTTCTGCATCTTCACGATCACCATGTCTAGAAATCCTGTTTTAGGTTAAAAACATTAATCATCAATATTTGCATTAGAGATCATGTTACCCTAGGAATTCATTCTCAGCATGCTCATATTACATATGCCAAACTCATGTGTTAAGGACATAATGCTATTTGCATTAGAAATCATGTGCTAGGTTCAACAACTTAACTACGCTTCTGTATTTCCTTCTTCGAGTCTAAAGATGTGTTAATAAGTAAATTCCGCCTTAAAATAATAATAGATTCTGATTTCTGAAAATGTTTGTGCATTTAGAAAAACATGCGTAGGTTTGCATCATTCCACACCCTGTATACACTTAGATATCCTATTTTGTTGGACGCTGCATTCACATTAGTCTAAATACTCACTTCTTTACCATGATTAAGTCTAAACAAGATAACTGGAGTTTGTTAAACCCGCCTAGGCAAGCCTCAGGCATTAAGTTTATTAAAACTGGGAAAACTGTCTCTTTGTATTGTTTGGCTAATTACATATCAGAATTCATAGTCTAGAGCTGGTAAAAAGATTTCTTCTGAAACTCAGTAATCAGACTGCCCCATTACTGTATTCTCACTTAGACATCCTGCCTTAGGTTATGAAGTTCAAGACCTCTTTGTGTTCGAGTCGTGCTAGTTATGTTTATTAATTTGTGGAGGTATTCATGAGCCTCATATCTGCTCCTGTGTGTCCCCTATACTTGCAGTCCTAAATGTTTTATTTGTCGCTTAGAATTTGTCCTTTAAACATAGGGGTTCTTCCTAGTGTCTACCCTTTAGGATAGTAGTCCTAACTTTCTCCAAGACTCATAAGATGGGACGGGTAATATCACGCAATAGAATCTGTGACCAACATACACTTAAATTACCTTCACGGGTTGGGAGAGTACGAACCCCTGAAAAAGTATTTTCCTAATGAATAGGTATCATTCGTAGGAGAAGACATTGCAGAATCCTACGACGGTTGGAGGATGTTCTTTGATGGAGCAACAAACTTCAAAGGAGTCGGTATTGGAGCAGTACTAGTATCATCGACCGGTCAGCATTATCCAGTATACGCCAAACTCATGTTCCCTTGCACCAAAAATATGGCTGAATACGAAGCCTGCATCTTGGGACTCAACATGGCCATTGACATGACTGTCCAGGAGTTGTTAGTGATTGGTGATTCAGACTTATTGGTACATCAGGTACAGGGAGAATGGGCAACCAAGAATTCCTAGATATAACCCTATTTGCATCACGTTCAGGAGTTGAGAAAGAGGTTCACAAAGATAGAGTTCCGGCATGTCCCCAGAACCCAGAACGAGTTCGCCGATGATTTGGCTACTTTGTCATCTATGATTCAGCATCCAAACAAGAACTTCATTGATCCTATTCTGGTGAAAATCCATAATGAGCTAGCTTATTGTGCCCATGTCGAAGAGGAAGCAGACAAAAATCCTTGGTTTCATGACATCAAGGAGTATTTGGCAAAAGGAGATTACCCAGAGCTTGCGAATCCCACTCAGAAACGCACGCTTCGAAGGTTGTCTAACAATTTCTTTCACAGCGGAGGAATCCTGTATAGGAGGACTCCCAATTTGGGTTTGCTAAGGTGCGTCGACCCAGAAGAAGCATCGAGATTATTGAAAGAAGTTCATGCTGGGACCTGAGGCCCGCATATGAACGGTTTTGTTCTGGCAAAGAAGATACTCCGAGTTTGTTACTTTTGGATGCCTATGGAAACGAACTGCATCCAGTATGTACGAAAATGCCACCGTTGTCAGATACATGGAGATATAATAAAGGTACCTCCCAGTGAGCTTAATGCCACAAGTTCACCCTGGCCGTTCGTCGTCTGGGGCATGGACGTCATTAGACCAATCGAGCCTGTTGCCTCTAACGGACACAAGTTTATTCTGGTCGCCATTGATTACTTTACTAAATGGGTCGAAGTAGCCTCCTACAAAGCAGTTACCAAGAAAGTTGTGGCCGATTTCGTCCACGACCGCCTTATTTGTCGATGTGGAGTTCCAGCGTCAATCATCACCGATAATGGTTCTAATCTCAACAATGACTTGATGAAAGCCATGTGTGAAACCTTTAAGATCAAACACAGAAATTCCACAGCTTACAGACCTCAGATGAATGAAGCCTCTGAGGCCGCCAAAAAGAATATCAAGAAAATACTAAGGAAGATGATAGAAAGGCACAAACAGTGGCACGAGAAGTTATCATTTGCCTTATTGGGATATCGCACCACAGTCCGCACATCAACTGGGGAAACTCCCTATATACTGGTCTACGGTATAGAGGCTGTAATTCCTGCCAAAGTGGAGATCCCATCTCTAAGAATTATTCAAGAAGCTGAGCTTAGCGACGCAGAGTGGGTAAAGAGCCGTTATGAGCAGCTAGCCCTCATAAACAGAAAAAGAATGAATGCAGTTTGTCATGGTCAGCTATATCAGAACAGAATGACCAAAGCCTTCAACAAGAAAGTCTAGCCAAGACGATTTACACCAGGGTAGCTGGTGTTAAAGAATGTCTTTCCACATCAAGATGAAGCCAAGGGGAAGTTCTCTCCCAACTGGAAAGGCCCGTACATGGTTCACAAAGTGCTGACAGGAGGAGCACTCATACTTGCAGAAATGGATGAAGAAGTCTGGCCAAAACTAATCAATTCAGATGCAGTCAAGCTCTACTATTTGTAATCTTCACGTTTTCTCAATGATGTAAATTGAACTATGCCTGACCTGATTCCCGTTTAAGAGGGGATACGTAGGCAACCCTATGGGTTCGGTCACAATTCAATAAAAATCTATTTTCCCCCATAATTGGAAACTGGAGCAAAATTTTGAGGAGGACCCTCAAAATTCCGAAGCAAGCGGCAGGCCAGAATTATTCACCCATCCAACTGGGGCTAAATTTTGAGGACCCTCAAAATTCCGAAGCAAGTTCAGCCAACCACGGCACGAGCAAGAGTCATAGGCATCCACCCAGCAAACTGGGGCAGAATTTTGAGGAGGACTGATCACGCTCAACTATGTCTTGTAGAAGACTAAGC